>JAUTXW010000814.1:0-25914 GCA_030620095.1 Kuschelorhynchus macadamiae
ATATACTAAGTTTGATACCTATTACCTAAAGATATCCTATAAATTGGAGAAAAAAAAAAGTGTGACTTTTCAAAGTTTTAAGTTTTAAACACAATTTTGCTTAATCTTATGCCATATACAGGGTTTTTCAAAAGAAACGCACAAAATTTTTCACAAAAAGGCTGGAATACGTCAAGTGGTTTAAATGGTTGTTCGTCTTTTTGTGGTATTTTCAGCCCATTCCCTGCCACCCCTTAATTTATAGGCATTAGGGGCGTGCAGGACCATATTTCCTTAAAGAAAATTTTACTGCTGGGACTAAGATTTCCTCTCATTCGATTTAATAACTGCATTAGCAGTTTACTAACGAGGGTGATCCAGATATTCCCTATGAAAAAATATGGTTTCAGCAAAATAGCACACTACCGCATTTTAGTATAAATGTTCTAAAGTACCTGGACGATTTTTTCAAATAGGTGGATGGGGTTGCAATGAAGGACCACCACGGTCTCCGGACCTTACACCATTGGATTTTTTCTGTGGGGGTATTTGAGGATTTTTTCTATGGGGGTATTTGAAGGAGAGTGTTTAAAAATAGACTAAACAGCGTTGAGGACCTACAAAATACAATAAGGATGGAGGTTGATGGGAGACCTGCTGATAGAATCTCCACATAACTTAGGTTGCCATTTGAAAAAAAAGTCGGGGTGTCTACAAATTAAGGGGTTGCAGGGAGAGCGCTGAAAATATTACAACAAGACGAATAGCAATTTAAACCACTTCAAGTGTTCTAGCGTCATTTGTAAAAAATTACTGATACAGAAAACATGACTTTTGTGCGTTACTTTTGAACAACCCTGTATATAACGGTTTTTTTTGGGCCAGTTGTTCAGGGGATTTAATCCCGACAGGTCATCTTCTGCACGGGCTTGCCGCTTGGGAGTCATATGTTTTATAGGGGATTGTAGGTACTACCACCATAGTTGTTCGGTATCCAGTCTGATGGAACTCCTTTCAGGTTATGACTTATACCGTATTATGACGCTGGTATTTAGCAAGATCAGAATCCCCAATATCCCGAAATTATTAAGATTAACTCAAAATTGATCCACCTACGGTCTGGTGTGATCGCGACAAAACACATGCCGATTCAGGATTTAATTATATACGCACGCAAAAATCCTGTATATTAGATTAATACTGTATATAGTCATATGGAGGTTGTTGTCCGCACTATCCCAAGCCACAAGCCTTACCAACTTCGTTGTTACCCTTACTAAGTCACGAGGTGTGCATGAGCATCACAACCCATGATACGCTTCCAGTTTTGAGTGCAGTTTGACAGCCTTTAAATCTCTCACCAATTGGTTTCCCTTTCTTTGTGTACGATCAGTTCGGTACTATACCTTCGGGCTACTTAAAAACAATTATTTTAGGCTTACTAATAACTGACAAATATGATAGGCCTTGTTGAAATCTAGAACAGTGCTTAATTACACCCTATTAATATCTTTTTCCATTTTACATGTTGATCGTCTGACACGTTTAGAATACACTTCACGAAAATATCTATTTCGAAGGATATTATCGATTGCTCCACTTCAATCTCAAAGCGGGGGTGGAAACATCGCATAAAAATTTGAATAGAAATGTAGTCGAACAACATACAATTTAAAACTTCATTAAGTTTCCTTTATTTTAGCCTTTTTAATAAAATTCAATTGCTCCCGACAAATTGAGTTTTGCATTTAATTTTAATAAATTCATCGGAAAATCTTGCACAGGAAAGAAAATGTCAGAAAATTATTTATTATTTTTTCCACGGTTCACGTGGACATTCGATATGGTTGTGTAGCTCTTAAAATTATTTAAAAAATCCTGATCCAGTAGAAAATAACAACAAAAAAAGAAATAATGGAGTTATTCATAAAATCCGGCACTATTTCCGCTCAAGACAACTCTACATATATACTTACAGGGGTGTGGGTATTTAGTCCAGAGATCTATGAAAACAGAGCTGTCGTCAATTCATTAAATTAAAATAATTGAAAAAGTAATTCAATTACTTGCGGTACTTCAATTACTTTAATTCAATTACTTTTTAACGACCCTAAAAAGTAAACTGATAATTGAACTACTTTTTCAAAGTAATTGTAACTGGTAATTGGATTTTAGTGTTTTGGGGTACTTCCTTTACTTAGCGGGTAACTAAATTTCTAAAAAGTAATTCAATTACTTCTTAGGTAACTAAATTAATTTATAGATACTTCAATTACTTTGGCAAGTAATTGAATTCCTTAAATTCTATTATTATTGTTATTGAGTAGTTGGATTTATAGTCGCTTTCAATCGCACTGTCATCGCATTATGGAGTTTCCAGAAAAAGGAAATACACTGATATAGAGACATAATAATCGTGAAAGACGATTTCTTAAAAAAAAATTAAAATTAATTATACTGTTAAATCAAAAAGATTAGAATCTCATAATATATATTTTTTTTAATTTGAGCTCTCTTTTTAAATTGAGTATCTATCTATTTACATATGATATGATACAAACGTTTTTCCAAACTTTAAGTCTTCATGATATAGAAAACATTTTTGGGGTTTTCTCTTTCAAGCAGTCTGCATCATAAAACAATAAAATATCAGCTTTTTCCGAAAATTTTGTATTTGTATCCACTGTAATAAAAGTGATTCGAAAAGAAATAATATACCCTAACTAAAATATTCGTAGTCTATCAATTCCTTACCCTCCACTAGTAGTAAAAATATTCAAGTCAAAATCGGCAAAATCTAATACCTAGTAACCTAATTTATATTTACAAAAAGACCCAGGAGATTTTTCAGACACAGTTGAATTGAGGTAATGATACATTAAATGTGCTTATATTTTCCCGTAGAATCCAAAAATCTTATAATATACAGGGTATTCTATTTAAAAAATACAATTTTGTGAAGACATGCTTTGCTCAGACACTCTGCGTAATGGTCATCCGATGCTTCGTCCGTATGACTTCGGGAGTCCATTAATTCCTGGAGTATTTTAATTACATAAAGTAATTGAATTGCTTTAGTGGCTTCAATTACATTTTCTGTAATTGAATTACTTTTCTAGTATTACAATTACAAAAAGTAATTCATTTATCAGAATTGATTGTTGTTCAAAATTCGTCAATTGAGTAAGTAGATTTTTTACATTGAGTTTTTAAACATTTTATTAAGTCGCCATTTTGTTCCACCATGTTGAATTTGTATCAAAATGTTAAGGTTTCATCCCCGTATAACCCTTAATTTTTGACCAAAATCTGAAGCAAATCGGCTAAGTAGTTTTTAGCTAAGCTACTAACATGCCGAAAAACATGTGGAACACATGTTTTTCGGTATTTAAGCACCCAAAAATATGAAGATCTGAAAAAACCTGGGAGAATGATAGAGTGCAGCGGGTGTACTAACTGTCTAGGACTGTTGGCTGGAGGAATAGGGTAGAGAGCAACACTGAATCCTGTGAAACCCACAGGCGTGAATTTTAATTTGTAAAAACCAGGCGAATGAGCCTGCAATACAATTAAGGAGTGCATGTTGTGAGACTCGATCGAATGCTTTTGGTAATAATCAGGGCTTCCCAATGTAATTCAATGGAATTGTTCCAGTTGTGACTCACGAACCCAAGGAGCAAAATGTGTTCGAAGTTGGGCACAGTTTTCTTGTGTCTAAATAGTGTCGAAACTTGTTCTTAGAATCATGACAACGTGTCTAATTGGTAATCTTTTAGATACCATATACCCAGAATGTCCACGTATTATGCTAGTTTGGACACAGTAACAAAATCCGGGCACCATGGTGTCGACACTTTTCCAACACGTTGTGTCTGTATTTTGTCCGAAAATGTTGTTTTCGATTTGTTACTAAAATTTATAAATCAACATTTTAAACGCATAATTTTCATTTTCTTTCGGCAATGTGTTGGATGGGCACATTTTCGGGCTCATATGGACTCATTTCATACACCTAGTTTCTATTTTGTTTCCAAAATATCTTATTTTAGTTTGATTTGATGAGCAGACTACCCATTAAATAAATTTGATTCTGCGAATTTAACTACAGTTTTAAAAGAAATTGTCTAAAAATAGTAGAACTACCACGCGAAAAGTATACAACACAACTTGCTAACTTTGTACAAGAGGAAATATAGGAAACCCAAAATAAATTAAGAACTAAAAAGACGAGTGTCGTTTATGGAGAATCTGAAAATATAGCACGTACACATAAAATTGCGCATCACTCATTAAACGAGCTGCTCAACTTGTTAAAAAAATCAATAGTTATCTACCTAGAGATGGTAGAACATTACTTGAAACGCCCTCATAAGTAGATATTGTATCAATGGGAGTAGGTACCTACTAGTACAATAGCCTAGAAACATGTTTAATCCAACGTTTGGATGAGCCAATAAAGTTAGCATAAGTTTCAACATGGATGGTTTATTATTTATGCTTATAACGGTAGCGGAAGGCGGCAAAACTGAAATTTGAGAATTCGAGGTTAGAAAATCCTTGTAGTAGGAATGTGTCAGGATCGAGCCAAAAAAACACAGACCTATTTTAGGCACATTATGTACCCGACGGCCAAATAAACCCTATATGGCTAAACAGACACATTTAAGTAGAATTTTGGTTAAATATCAGAAACGCAGGTCTAAAACGTTTCCCCCGGTTTTTATGTGTCAAGTTAGGCAATTTTTGAAAACAAAAGGCATGTTTTTTTTAAAGAAAATTTCACAATGCATAATTTTATAACAATGGCGGAAAAAATAAAATTATCTTTAAATTTCTGGCTCATTTTGAGCAAAAACATACACAATGTGTTGTCGGAAATCATAATAAACATATTAGCACCTGATTTCCTTTAAATATTTTAAAAATAAATACAAATATTTAAATATTTCAAAATTAAATATTTAAAATAGTCATTTTTTTAAGGCGCGTGTGGTTTTTAGAAGTACCATTATCAGAACTTTTGAGTGCGCCGATAAGTTAGGCTTGCATATTACCTATTTTACCTTCCTATTAAATACGCATAATTCTCATTTGGAGGCGTATTGGAAACAAAAATATTAATTGATATATTGTTTGTGTCCATTATGCAACCAAATTGTTAAGTATAAATATATTTTGTGTCTGTAATAAGTTTAATTTTATACAAAATGGACACCCAAATATAATTTTGGCAACAAACTGGATAAAAGTGCGGCTAACATTGGGCATATTTAAGTTCAATTTTAGAAACGTAACTGAAACATAGGAAATTTATTTTGGCACAAATCAGTAACAATTTGGTCATACTAAAGCCCAATTTAGAAACATATCGGAAACATAACATAACGGTCACGCTGTGGATACATTTTAGTGAAAGTTTAGGCACATTTTGGACTAACCTTTGGGTTTATTTTGGATACTATCTGGTATACGTTTTGATCCCCATTTCGGCCTCGTTTTCCACTTAAAATGTGTCGTGTCGAAAACTACGTGTCGACATTTTGCCCAATAAGTGTCTATAATTGCTCCTTGGGAAGGTAGGAAAATCTTCTGAGATTCTTTGGCGGGGAACCCATATTGCTTGTCATTAACTCTTAAATCCTTTCAATGAAATTTAATAGATCAGTATTTATATACTTTTCCATTTCCTTACTCATAATTGAAAGGAGGGACATGGGGCTGTAGTTAAATGTTAAACAGTTTTGCAGTCGTTGAAAAAAAAGACCTTCGCCATATGGCAGTTTTTGAGGACTATGTCTGGAACACCATCAAGGCCAGATAAGTTACGCCGTACCTCGAAGAAATACTTTCTCCATTTATATATACGCTTTAATATTTAAATCTAAAGAAAATGATTGAAATGGAATTAAGAATAGGAATGTGTGTCAACATCGGGGAATACCCAATTTATTCAGAAGATGGGAGCGCTGCGGTGGATTCGTGCACAGTGGAATGCAATACTCAAATGTAAAGTCAAAATCAGTAAACAATATTACTATAATCCGGTTGGTTAACATTTCCCGAAAGAGTGACCCGGCCGTATATACAGTCACAGAAAAAAAATCCGCTTTTAATTTTATGCACAAGATTGGGTAATGTAATTATTAACTTTTATTTATAAATTGTGGGGATTTTTATTTAAGCTGTAAAAAAAACTTTAACCGCAGATATAATATTTTCCCACTTAATTGTACAGATAAATTGTGAAACAATTTGTCTTCTTGCATGTAAAATGTTATCCATTACGGAACATTTTATTTGACATTATTGAAAAAAATATGTCTATTTAGTAACTTTTAACAATTTGTTTGAAAAATCTCTACACGAAGAGCAAATATAAAATAGAGGATAACCATGTTGCCGGAAACAGATAATAATAGACACAAAAAAGCAATAAAATTTGCGTAGATCATTTTTACATACATCTCAAAAACCCTTGTCCATATTTTCTATAATTTATAATCACTTAAAATTATCTTTTTATTTAAATCATTTTATAACTATTGAAAAAATAATAAAACTAACCGCAGCACCGCAGAAAACGTCTTAAATATATACTGTCGCTTTCAAATCTGATTGGTTGAATTGTTACTAGCAGAGTTTTTGTGGTTCTCCAGGAAAAAAGACCTCTGGGGTAAAGAAACCGACAAGTTTTTTTATGAGTATGACATTACGGTGAATTGTTATAGTTATATGAGCATCTACGTCGCTTGGTCAACTACTAGGGCTGCTACCTTTTAAAAGTTTTTCACCCGGCCCTCACTTCATTTTATACGGATTTGCTGCAACAATTTATGATAAGTATTAGTAGTATTTTTTTTCAATGACGGTTAACCCCGGAGAGGGTCCCCCTGTCCGACAATGGACAAATTATAGCAATTCACGAGTATGTGAACATTCTTAAAGGTCAGTGGAAACTGGTCTAAATATACTAAAATAAAACTTTTACATGATGGTCATTAACATTTTGTATTTGCCTTAAGGTTAGGGTTATAGGTGTAGCAAAATATAATGCCTATATATTATTTCAGGATTTAAATAGGTTATCTTGAATGTTTATAAAATCGTTTATGAACTGTTTATATCATACAAGGTATTGTGGGATCACAGCAATTACAATTTTGATTTCCGAAAATTTAAGGAACGCTGGAAAAGTGTTTAATTCAATTGGAAATCCCAAATAAGAGAATACTGAATTTGCACCATTTTCTGAGTGGAGCTTCTGACTTTATGGCCAAAATCAACAGTCAAAAAAAGAGCAAATTTAACCTTTTTTTTAAGAACTCCCCTGACGTTGGAAACCTTTCATATCTCGAACTAATTCCTTCCAACAGTAATTACGGACTTCACAACAAAAAACAAATTATTAGTTTTGGGGAGAAGAAGCAATTTGCTTATTGAGAGGGCACGAAGACTTAAAATATGCATTTCGTATATATCTGGACGGCTCATGCAAAAATTAAAATAAGTTAAATTATTTCAGTAGTGTCCCTAAAACAAAAAAATCATAGTTAGTGCAGTTTGCTGTTTTAAAAACGTAAATACTATTTGTCAATACATGTGTTTTTTGTTTTTCAGAGTTAATTTAATGATATTAACAAAAGTGACCTAGATGACCTCGTAGAGGACGTTTCTTTAGCAAAAGACATTCATTGTTATAGTAGGCTTGACTTCTTATATGTGGCGAACGGATGGCAGAGAAATAGGATTCAGTTACAGTAAAGAAAAAGGGATTCAAAATATTTAATTCGTTACACAACAAATGTCGAAAAATGTACATTTACCCAATATTCCTTTAAATATTTCACATAATTTGTGGCCACATTTATTTTGCATAATTATTAGAAACTTGATTACGATAAGTAGTAGTAAACCCATCGAGTTTCGGCTCATTTGGTTTGTTTTAACGAGTCCAGTACATATTTTGTAACCAGATAGTATACCTCTCGAGTTTGGCTCGTTTGGTTTGTTTTGACGAGTCCAGTACACTACTAGTAATATATTAAAGACTAAAAAGTTAAAAATAAAATATAGTTTAAAAATAGTGTAATTTCCTTAAAATATTTTGTTACGATATATGAATTTTACCCTTGACTATGCCGAAAAGCGTGGAGGGATATAAATTCTTAAGGATCAGTACAAACATACGATATAAAGGTTTCACATGACCGTCTTCTTACTGTCGGATGTCGCCCGCCCTTTAGTAGTTAATATTAAGTCAAATTTACGTTCTATTACCCAGTAGAACATAGTTAGTAAGACTACAAGTACACAGTGATTTTCATTTTAGTAAGAAAAAAAATAAAATCTACATGATGTTTTTATGCCAGCCAAATTAAAAAAAAAATACTACATGCCTTACAATTATTTTAAGAGGGGCTGCTTTAAATAAAGTGAAAATATAATGCCGATAGCTAACAATGTATTCTGTTTCTTCCATCATATATTTCATGTATTTTACGAGTATTCCAGAGCAATTATGTATTCTAGGGTACACATTTTCGCTAGTGGTTTCTCCCTCGACCCGGAATTTGTAGTTTAAAATAGTAAAAAATTGCATAGTAGACTTTTTCCGAGCTTTTTTCCGTGTAACAGCACGCGCTATATGACAAAACTTTAGGTTCAGTAAAAATTAGATTGTAGCGCACACGTTATTCTTAAATGTGGCCAAGTAGCATAGGTGGTTCAGACTTTGGTTCGTCCGATTCGGATAACACCTAATTATTCGGCATTATAGTCTTTAGAAACTTTGCAATAACTAAAATGCACCAAAAAACACTTGAAATTACTAACTAACGATAATACAAATACAAACTTATTAATCAAACTAGTTGGTCGCTAAAACGTAAAATGAGACCAGAGAGAGGAAATAAATACAGTCATTAACTCAACCACACTAGCGACTGACAGCCAGCAGGCTGTCGAAGTTTGTCGTATTGAATGAAACAAAATTTCTCTCGTTTCATCGGGACATAGAAATAACGACAAAAACTTTGCGTAAGTCCAATAACCGATTTCCTTCGCCGGATGGCAGTATTGGCAACAAAGGGTTTATGGCCAAAGGAGATATTGTCGCAATACACATTACAAAATAATAACTAGATAACTATCGATATTTATAGATTAACTAACGATATAATAACTAATAAACAAGAAGGAAATTAAAAATTCTGAGTTTAAAAAAATTACGTTCACTTAACTGTTCATCCAGGCCGTAACTTTCAATCGTCACAAAGTACAGCAATGAATCAAAAAGCAGTTGATAGAGGACGGTTTATCTAATCTTCACTTGCTTTCTGCGAAATCCATGCAATTTGTTAAACTTTGGAGAAAAAACACAGCTTCATGTTTTACCCTGCATTTATTAACAGGACACCGTCAGGTAAATTCTTTAGTCCACCGTGAAAATAAAAACATCTTAACGTCTTGGTTCGTTAACAAGAAAAACGTCTAAGAAATTGTATCAAATTTTGTGTTGAACGTTTCAAATTGCGCCCAGTGTATGTCTTTTTTAATCGATGTTCAACTGTTTTTCCGAAAATAAATTTGAATTATTCATAAAATTCCCAGTTATTTTTATATTTAACATTTTGCCTATGTCCTAAAACAACGGATACATAAAGTATTTTTCCTCTCCTTTGGATTACACTCTACATGATGGCTCACGTAAAATATAAAAGTTTATTGCTGTAAAACGAAGATTTATTTTATAATATTTTTGTATATACAGGGTAAGTCGTTTTCCCTAAGCCACTATCAACTTCGTTATTTAGAATAGGACATCCTATACTTATATTTTACATTTTTAAATTCTGCAATAATTTCTAATTAAATTTTAACCTAACATATCCTATACTCAAATTCATTTTTTTTCGTGATATTGGCATTTGAAATTTATCATTAACAACTCCTATAGTTTACCAGGGTAAGGTACTGCGTTATCTTATGTGGCCCACCCTGTACCTAGGATAAAATAGATACACATTTTCGTCATTTAAAGTTAAATCTACATCATAGAAGGCGGAAACACTATCGAATATAAGCATTCATAGGGCGATATATTTTAAGGAATGTTTGATATTGTTAATGGTTTTCAACTTTTTGGACGTCAAAATATTGAGTTGTCGAAATTCCACATCTATCTGTAGGTTCCGGTGAGTGAATATAATTAGTCCAAAATCGATTTACCTCTGACAAGTGCATGTAAAAAAGATAATTGTTAACGTTTTCGCCGTAACGAGCGAAACAAAATAGGAAGCAAATTCATGAAAATGGAATATATTTTGATGGTTATGGAAATTTTGAACAACTAGAGTGCATATATAATTTTTAAAATATCAATTGTACCTTTATTATACGGAAGTTACAGAAAATTAACGTAAATATTACAGAATTTGAAATATCTTTCTTTTTCATTTCAGGATTTTTACACAATAGTTCAAGGTAATAAGTATTAACTTTAATGAAGTAATAAAATACCAAATTATCAGATTATAGTGTAGATTTAAAAGTACAAATATTATGTCCCTGCCTTAGCGCAATATTCACTTTATCATCCGCAACAAACTAACGATTAAAATAAAAAGGCAATCAACATTTGAAAATAACGTATCTTCTTAGGTTAACACATTTACTTCGTATTATACTTTATAAAATTATGCAACTTTCTAGTGAGAGAGGCAAACTTTAAACAAACATATTTTGTCCCTTAACTGTTTAACACATTTATATGATGATATGGTTTACGCCTAAGTTGGTGCTTTATCCTTTTTTTACCGTATTTTAATTGAATATTTTTTTACATATTTCACTGTAAAAATATCTGTACAATTTTTCTTTCTAAATAAAAGACTATTTGTATTATTAATATACAACTTAACTTTCTAGGATCCAGCTCTTACGGCTGATGCTTAGCTCTTAAATATAAATTTAATGCTATTTCGTTTATTGAAAATGCAGTTTTTTCTTTGATATTTAAAATGAACCATACAGAAATTTTTTTAAAAATCTAAGGGTGTAATAAATAAAAGTAGCAACTTGAACAAATTCTATCAATTTGGTTATAAATACTTATAGTTAACACTATAATAGAGAAAGTATAGCCATGCTCCCAAAAAATGAGGGAACAGAAAAAAACGTTTACTTATATTACAACGAAAATTACTAAGATAATAATTTATTGCCAGTTTTCGTGAGCGTCCCTTAATTTTAGATATTTGCATTGGTTTCTTTTTCATATCTTTATATCTGAATAAGTGTCAATCATTTTAGATCTTATATATTATAGGGATAAATGAGGAAAATGTTCTTTATTATCATTCATTCATTCATCAATTCAAAAAAGAAATCATAATGACATAACTTCTTTGCACCAAGTTAAAACGCAGAAATGAACAGAAAACACTTCTTAGTAAATGTAAATAAAAGTAAATGCGAATAGATCAATTTCTTGTCTAATCATGTCTTCCAACCTTGCTTCATTACTTTTTTTCGTCTCATTTTTTATTGGTCGATGTTCCAAACTTTTTTGTAATGCCTTTTGCAATTTAAGTTTCATTTGCCGCTTCCAGAATTTTTGCAAGGGGAATATCAACTTCGTCGCTGATCACTGTTTCATATTGATTACTTCAGTCATTTGTCTTGTCTAGCCTGACTAAACGTTTTTCTTATTCCAGTTTAATAAGATAAATACTTGATGCTTTAAAACTATCATCTTGTACAGAGTTTATAGAGTCCAGATTTGTGAGATAGCAGTTCTGCGTTGCTTGATTGTGGTTCTTAATGTTTCTTGCATGACGATATCACTATTCTAACAGGAAAATTTGAAAACGTTCTTTTTGAAACCACGCAGGCCGCTTTGAGACTGATTGAAAGTTGGTGCGCAAGAAGACGCACTATGTGAACTCTACAAAAACGGAGCTGGTACTCTTCACTAGGAAAAGGAAGCTGGTCAATATACCACCTTTTCTGTGTTGCATGCAGCTAAGTCTGTCAAAAGAAGTCAAATATCTAGGAGTTATCCTAGATACCACTCTTAACTGGAGGGACTAAGCACTAAGCCAAAAATCAAAACAGGTCACAAGAGTATTCTGGTAGTTCAGAGGAGCTATCGGCAAAAGTCTGGGGTTTGTCTCCCAAAATTGACCTGGGGCTCTGCACAACCGTAAGGCGACCTATGTTCGTTTACGGAGCTATTGTGTGTTGGAGCAAAGCCAGACAAGTAGTAGCGCAAAACAAAATGAAACAGCTGCAAAGATTAGCATGCCTGCTGATTACAGGAGTAATGGGAACCACACCTACGATGGCAATGCAGGTGCTGCTGTGCTTGTCGCCTTTTGATGTATTTCTGAGAAGTGAGACTGAGAGAAGAAGAAGTAGAAGAATCAGGCTGCGTGCCATTGACCTGTGGTATGGAAAAATCTGGGGTCCGGGTACAAGCCCGAGTATTCATGGAGGCTGTTGCACGACAACCTCTTGTAGAACGAATGCCCTGATCCCCCGCTTCATTTACAATAAAAAAATGCATTTGACATCAGCGGCTCAACAGAACCGAGAAGAGCCAGACATACACATTTACACAGACGGCTCGCAGAACCAATCTGGGGCTTCCTTGGCAGTGTATATACCAGAACTGATCCTGGAAATTAGGGTGACCGTCTTCCATGCAGAACTACTTGGGATTCATTATTATTCTTACAAACAGCAAAAAAATTCGAAAATTTTAAAAAACAATAACATACCGATCATTCTTAAGATAAATGAGCAGTCAGGAAAGGTTCTAAGCGAGAGATAGGAGAGACAAGAGTTCAGACACTCAGGTGCCGCTATACTCGACCCTGAGGCAGCTCGAACAGGATACCTCCTCGGGCTCTCTCGAGGTAATCTTAGAGAAACTGATAGGAATGCTAACAAACTAACTAAACTAAACAAACACCTTCACACCTTGGGCGTCCTCCCGGACCCATCGGATACCCAGAGGATACTCGGCCGGCACAGTGTTGAACTATATTAATGCTGTTGGCTGGTTTGATGAGTAAAACTACAAAGGAGGTTACAATGGACCCACCTGAGCGGTCTAAGTAATAGGTTTCTCGCAAGTCACTCTTCCATATCTCTATCTATCGGTTTCTTGCAGATCAAGGCTAAGTGGCGTTTTAATTTTGAAAAATTCCTTCAACATGAATTTTGAATGGATTTAAAGCCACAGGCACAATAATACAATCATCAACGCATTAAAACCGACTAAAATCTGATCAATTGAATTGCTTCTATTTACGTTTATTACTTTTGTTTTGAAATAACGATGTGAAGGAAGTTAATAAATGCTTAAAAAATCGGGACTAATCCCGGAATTGATCGGTATAATCCCGGTATTTTCGAGAGTGGTTTTTGCTCCGAGATCTTGGGCTTGACAACCCTAGTGACGTCCTTTGGGACGTACCTACGTGCAAAAATTATATTATACACAAATTAAAGTCTTTAACCAAACATAAAAATTACTAAATGTCAGTGTTAATAGTAAAATTTCGTTAGTTTTTCAAATAAACGTCAAATTAAATTGCAATTGTATTGATCCTGCAAGAGGGCGCAAATTCTAATTTAACAGTACATTTATTATCCAACGGAACAATATCTGGAACTACGCCACACTAAAATAAGTTTTCAGCTTAATTAAATTTTTACTTCTCGAAACTCGTGTGCTGCCAGTTTATTGGAAATACGACAACTACGCAACGGAGCCAACTAGATAAATGTGACGAACGACCCCTGGGCTCAAGGCGAACGTCAGACAACGTGGTGTACACACCTACCGCTCATTCATTAGTTTGTTTTTCGGGCGCCATCTGACCAGGGCCGAACTCGGGTCGATCGAACCCTAACAGTGCTTACATCGAATATATTTTTAAAGCTTAACAGACAGTACATTATCTTGCCCACTTTTTGGATAAAACTGTTTCGCTATATGTTGAAACAATGAAGAATGTCCAGTAGATTAAGGAAACATAATAATTTTTTAAGTATAAAATAAAGAGTCCATTATTTTGAAAGCCCAGTTGGAGAAAATGAATTTTATTTGATATTTTGATAAAACTGAACTGTTCTAGTAATGTCTGGAAATGAACCAGAAGAAGCCAAAATTACCTGCATACTTTAGTTTACCACATTAGCAAGGTAAAGCTGGAATTCGTATCTTATGATTTCTAAGTGATTAAGAATTCAGATTTTTATTTACATTTTGATAAAATTTAAATAATAATATATTCATAGCGTATATAACCCAAGTAGCACTTTTAGTCTTGAATACGTCATTGTTATCATAAGTATTTTCATTGAAGTAACCGGAACTTGGTGTCGCCACGTTCTGTTTAAGTGGAGCGGGAGACTACGTAGTCATTACCAAAATGGGGAATAATTTTAGGATAACTATTCTGGGAATAACATGTAACTATGATTTTACTATTACGTAGGTAGTACGGAAATGTGTAGTTCCATTTATGTAGCCGAATAGAAATAATTCAGCCTATTCGTTACTTCCTTATTTCTGTCTTTATTTAATCCGTTTTAAAAATATGTATGGTCCGTTTTAATACAAACAAAACAGTTATGGCGACTACAAACACTCAAATTGGGAATATGGTGTAGAGCGTATAGAATACGTTATTGGTATTTGAGGTAGGATACATGCGTTTCACTTAGTTTTCTGGCTATGCAAAAGACCTAAAATTAAAACGCGGGCAATTTCTCTGGTGAATGTGATTATAATAGTCGTAAAAAATTACGCGCCTTTAAAATTTGTTAATTTTCAATACATTTTGTTTAGTATAATATACTCGCCAATTTATCATTAAATATCTTTTTATAAAGGGTGAATCTTTTTTGACGTAATGTTTAATTTGCATGCATTTTTAATCTTTATACTCACAAAAAGAAACATCATAGCTAAATATTTATAGGGGAGATGAAAATAAACAATGGCGTTCTATTGGACTTTTACTTAAAATTACTTAACATCAAGTGTCTACGACTGCTCCCATGCGCTTTTATAGTTTTGCATTCTTTAAATACGCAACTGTCACTTATACCCAATTACACTGAGGTCTTGAACACTAAGGTGGTACGAATAAAAATATCTATAAAGTTCCCATTAATCTCATACTATATATTATTACCAAGCGGTTACGATTTGTGAACATTCCGCCGGTTCTTTAAAATTTAATGCATTGTGTCGTAGCATGCGGAGAGTTGCGGTACTTGAGTCACTACTATAATTCTGCCATCTATCATAATGTTATGCCCTTTGTTTCGTCTTTATTTTTTGTTTCCTTAAAATACCGCTTTAGGTTGTCTATAAAATTTCTTCGTTTCTATAAAATGTGGCTGAGGGATGAAAGCTACTTTTTTTTATCTTATATGAGGCTATTGTGAACCATTTTAACTTGTTACTCGTAGACGATAACACAACACATGCACAACTATTAATAGCTGTAGACCGAATTACAATGACTTTATAAGGACAGTGGCGACGATAGAAGCCCACCCGCCACATTGATGCAAAATTTCTAAAGGTTTAAATGGGGGCAACCCTATTATCGTTAGTTTTTCGCAAAATATGACTAAATTAATCTACTTTTATATTGACAACCTCTGTCAGCGTCAGTTGTTAATGTAGGGTTATGTTAATGTTTTACTTTAATAATCTATTTAAACTATCTAGTACAAACTTACTTTTTCATTTAGATTTTTAACAAATAACAATGTTTGTGCAAGCGATTAATGAGAGTTGTCTGCCAAGTAAATTTAGTAACGTAATATGTACTGAAGAAGACCTACAAAATAAAGTTTCTTTTATGATAATCTTAGAGAGCTTCTACCTCAAATTGTGATGCTGAATGAACGAAAACATACACTAAGACATGAAACAATATTGTCTTTTACAGCAAAATAAAACCAAAATATAAAAATGTGCAATATTTAATAACTTCTCTTGGAGTAAACTTAAACTTAAGACATTTACGGTCACAGTCATTTACACATTCATCACAAACACTTTATAATTACAAGCAAAAAACAGGTGAGCCAGGCTTAAATACATTTCTCCATATGACCAATGGCTGAGACTTCTTGTTTGAAATGATATTCATTTTAATAATCACAAAAACTAATAAAATGAGACACTAAAACAACAAACCTCATAAGAAAGCCACGTAGGCGAAAAGTAAACAAAACGATTTTAGCAGCAATATGGCCGAACGAAACGAAAAATTGGTTACACTATTGTTGCCACTGTCCTTATAAAATCACCGACCGAATCTGCGGAACCTCAAGTACAAGAGGTAATAGTTTACTTGTAGTAAATAATTACTGTAATTCTTATTTCCAAGGTGCAACAGAAGAATAACGACTAGTAATAGCCAGTTTAAAGTAGCAGTAGACGTTAACTTTTTCTACTCTGCAACGACTCGTTTTACTTTATAGTAATACGTTATAGTACATTTGAACGTAATTGAGTAGTCTTTGCAAAATTTAAGAAGGTACTGATACTTAAAAGTTGCAATTTAGTAAACAGCTTAGAAACAGTAACTTTGAATAATTACTATTATGTCACGGAAAAGAAATGACGACCTTGGAGTCAATTCCTTAAGTAGTTGCATGGCAGGAGTTAATATATAATTATATTACATGGAAAATTACTATAAAGTATTATGCGCAGTAACAAATGCATATATAATACTTAAAAACGTGTAACCCAAAGTGTTGATATATAGTAGGATTACTAGTAATAAATACGTAAAAACTCTTAAAGAGTAGTAGTGGAATCTATAAAGTTCCCATTAATCTCATACTATATATTATTACTAAGCGGTTACGATTTGTGAACATTCCGCCGGTTCTTTAAAATTTAATGCATTGTGCCGTAGCATGCGGAGAGTTGCGGTACTTGAGTCACTACTATAATTCTGCCATCTATCATAATGTTATGCCCTTTGTTTCGTCTTTATTTTTTGTTTCCTTAAAATACCGCTTTAGGTTGTCTATAAAATTTCTTCGTTTCTATTGTGGCTGAGGGATGAAAGCTACTTTTTTTTATCTTATATGAGGCTATTGTGAACCATTTTAACTTGTTACTCGTAGACGATAACACAACACATGCACAACTATTAATAGCTGTAGACCGAATTACAATGACTTTATAAGGACAGTGGCGACGATAGAAGCCCACCCGCCACATTGATGCAAAATTTCTAAAGGTTTAAATGGGGGCAACCCTATTATCGTTAGTTTTTCGCAAAATATGACTAAATTAATCTACTTTTATATTGACAACCTCTGTCAGCGTCAGTTGTTAATGTAGGGTTATGTTAATGTTTTACTTTAATAATCTATTTAAACTATCTAGTACAAACTTACTTTTTCATTTAGATTTTTAACAAATAACAATGTTTGTGCAAGCGATTAATGAGAGTTGTCTGCCAAGTAAATTTAGTAATGTAATATGTACTGAAGAAGACCTACAAAATAAAGTTTCTTTTATGATAATCTTAGAGAGCTTCTACCTCAAATTGTGATGCTGAATGAACGAAAACATACACTAAGACATGAAACAATATTGTCTTTTACAGCAAAATAAAACCAAAATATAAAAATGTGCAATATTTAATAACTTCTCTTGGAGTAAACTTAAACTTAAGACATTTACGGTCACAGTCATTTACACATTCATCACAAACACTTTATAATTACAAGCAAAAAACAGGTGAGCCAGGCTTAAATACATTTCTCCATATGACCAATGGCTGAGACTTCTTGTTTGAAGTGATATTCATTTTAATAATCACAAAAACTAATAAAATGAGACACTAAAACAACAAACCTCATAAGAAAGCCACGTAGGCGAAAAGTAAACAAAACGATTTTAGCAGCAATATGGCCGAACCAATAAAAAATTGGTTACTCTATTGTTGCCACTGTCCTTATAAAATCATCGACCGACTCTCGTACAATAGGTAATAGTTTACTTGTAGTAAATAATTACTGTAATTCTCACTTCTAAGTTGCAACAGAAGAATAACGACTGGTAATAGCCTGTTTAAAGTAGCAGTAGACGATAACTTTTTCTACTCTGCAACGACTCGTTTTACTTTATAGTAATACGTTATAGTACATTTGAACGTAATTGAGTAGTCTTTGCAAAATTTAAGAAGGTACTGATACTTAAAAGTTGCAATTTAGTAAACAGATTGGAAACAGAAACTGAATAAATTACTATTATGTCACGGAAAAGAAATGACAACCTTGGAGTCAATTCCTTAAGTAGTTGCTTGGCAATAGTTATTATATAATTACTTTACATGAAAAATCACTATAAAGTATTATTCGCAATAACAAATACATATATAATACTTAAAAACGTGTAACCCAAAGTGTTTAATGATATATAGTAGGATTACTAGTAATAAATACGTAAAAACTCTTAAAGAGTAGTAGTGGAAACAGTTGTAGCTACTGGGAAGTGTGCTAGCTGGGAATATAATATAATAATAGCGCTTTCGGTTAACAAGTCATTATCAGTGCTAGTCGCCAGTAAAACAGACAGAAATGATACATGGTCAATTAATCAATGTAATTTAAAATTTTACATGTAACAAAAGATAAAAATATACGTGAACGAACATCAAAGTCAAATTTTAAAAATTTTCACATGCTAGAAAGCAGCTGTCTTCTACAAGAGCATGAAGGAACCCAACCTTTTTGCATTACCTTTCAACTTTTTGCCAACTCAAATTTTAGGTCAATTATTTAAAAAAATTTCATATGATGCGGACTTTACTTGTCTCACTGTATTGTGGTATAAACACGATAAGAGAAAATAACAACTGAAATTAGTGAAAAAGTCACCTTCCAAGATTTTTCAGATCTTTATGTTTCAGGGTTTCTAGATGCCAAAAAACATATTTTCTCAATTCCGTGGGTCTGTTGACTTTCAAAAATTAAGGGTCATATGGGGATGACCTACTAACATTTTGGTAAAAATACAATATGGCGAAACAAAATAGCGGCCTAATGAAATGTTAAATACATTATTACTAAAGAACTACTTATCCAATTTCCTTCAAATTTTGCACAAAAATCAAGTGCTATGTAGGTATTAACTGGTAAAATTTTGGTACGAATCCAAGATGGCGGCTTAATCAAATATTTAAAAATTCTGGCTGAAAAATCAAATTTTGTGCAATAATTAATTGTTATATAGGGATGAACTCCTATAATTGTGGTACGAATTCAACAAGCGGAAGAAAATGGCGGCCAAATAAAGTGTTTGAAATAGTGAAAAAATCACCCTTTTAAATATCTTCATGTTTTAGCGTTCCTAAATGACAAATATTATGTTTTATCAATTCCGTCGGTCTGTATGTCTGTCAGTTTGTGGCATAGCTTAAAAACTACCTACACGATTGGCTTCAAATTTTAGTCAAAAATTAATGGTCGTATGGGGATAACCTGGTAATATTTTAGTAAAAATTCAATATGGCGCAACAAGATGGTGGTCTAGTGAAAGGTTTAAAAATTATTACTGAAAAAAAAAATACATTATCCCATTTACCTTAAATTTTGCACAAAAATCGAGTGTTATATAGGATTAAACTGGTAACATTTTGGTGCTAATCCAAGATAGCAAAACAAAATGGCGACCTAATAAAATATTTAAAAAAATCAACCCGAAAAAACCACTTACTTGATTAATTTCAAATTTTGTGCAAGAATTCAGTGTAGTATAAACTAGTAAATATGTGGTACGAATTCTAGAAGACGGCCAAATAAAATGTTTAAAAATCTTCTTATTGAATCGACTTTAAGTTTTGCAGAAAAATTAAATGTGGTACGAATTCATCACGACGGAACAAAATGGCGATGTGTCACTCTAAAAACTAGTTATTCAATTTATTACTTCCCTCGTAAAAGGAAAGTATTGTGATCATGAAAAAATCATCCTCCGAGATTTTTTCAGATCATTACGTTTCAGGGTCCCCAGATGCCGAAAAACATGTTTTCTCAATTCCGTCGGTCTGTCTGTCGGTCTGCCTGTTCGCGGCATAGCTAAAAAACTACTTACCCGATTGACTCCAAATTCTTGTCAAAAATTAAGTCATATGGGAATGACTTGGTAACATTTTGGTACAAACTTAATAGGGCGAAACAAAATGGCATCGAATGAAATGTTAAAAAAAATGTTACTAATGAACTACTTATCCAATTTACTTCAAATTTTGCACAAAAATCTTTTGCTATGTAGGAAGTAGTTGGTAAAATTTTGATACAAATCCAAGATGGGGAAACAAATGGCGGTTTAATAAAACATTTAAAAATTGTACATGAAAAGATTTCTTAATGGATTACTTTCAAATTATGTGCAATAATTAATTGTGGTATAGAAATGAACTGGCATATTTGTGGTAAGAATTCAAGATGGCGGAACAAAATAGCGGCCAAAAAAAAGTTTGTAATAATGAAAAAAAATCATGTTTTAGCTTTCCTAACTACCAAATATTATGTTTTATCAATTCCGTCGGTCTGTGTGTCAGTTTGCGGCATAGCTTGAAAACAAAATGGAGGCCTACTAGAGCCGACAAAACTACTTACTAGAATAATTTCAAATTTTGTTCAAGCATTCAGTGTAGTATAGAGATAAACTATTAAATTTGTGGTACGATTTCAAGATGTCGAAAAAAATGGCGCTTTAGCACAAAAATTAAGTGTGATACAGAGATAAACTGGTACGAATTCAACATGACAGAACAAAACAGCGATGTGTCACTGTAAAAACTACTAATTTAATTTATTTTAAATTATGCCCAAAAATCAAGTGTGGCATAGATAGAAACTTATAAAATTTTGTTAAGAATCCAAAATGGCGGAACAAAATGGCGTCCAATCAAAAAAATGTGATACTAAATGACTATTTACCGAACTAAATTGGGACACACTTCTGTATTCCTAATAAAGGGGAATATTCATAACGAGGAAGTTCCCGGTAAAGGAAATTTTCCGATTTTTTTTTAGGTGCTAAATTTTTATACGTTGCCTGGTGGCGAAATACTCGCCTAAACGGCCCTTAATATCTGTGCTACAATAAACAACCAAAGGAAAATAATAATTTAGACCTGTCGTCCTGTGTTTTGTCCTTAGTAGTAACTTTTGTAGTAACTACAAAATATTAATGAAGTGCGGATCTGCGCCTTATTTTGTTAAATGCTCGGCAAACATGTTTATTCATCAAATATTACGGAGACTAGATAAATTTGAAGAATGATATGTTTGTTGCGGTGCTTATATTGACAAACTTGGAAATTTCAAAATTGATGGGATAAACTTGAGGTCCAGCTTAGCTCACGGTATTATGCTACGTGCTATATGGCAAACAGAAAGGCTATTTTATGTTCAAACAATTCACATAGCGGTTTATTATTAAAATATTTATTAAACACTTTGATGTTAAGGTTAGAATTAGAGAGAATACTAAAAATCAATAAACAGTAACTAATTTTGTCTTCTATCTATACATGGAACTTTTTTTTGCTATTCCGCAACAAGAAATAAAATATTCAAATATATCAACAGAGATTTAAAAATATTGTAATATTTGATGCGTCATATCTGTCTATGAGTAGTTTTAAATATTATAAATTATAAAATAATAGGGTGAACCGGGGTAAATGTGCCTACCTAGTGCTTTTTATTATGGGAAATTTAAATTAAAAAGAAATGGTTGGAATTGTTGAGCTTTCAGTAATTTTGGAAAATTATAAGAAAATATCTACAAATATTCAGAAACTATTTAGAAAATTATCTAGAAATTACCTAAGAAATTATGAAAAATGTTTAAAAAAATTTGTAATAATTTTGGAAATCGGGATTAGTTGTAGAAATTTTTGACCCATGAGATGCCCTTCGAATTTAATAGTTACTTATATAAAAACATGAGAGACAGTTTAAGTAGTTTAGTTTCAGAATTAGATAAAAAGAAGAAATTATTATTAAAAGAAGTGTTTCAAAACAAATAAGTATTTTTTTATGCTTTTTATTATTTGGATTAAATTTTGTTTGTTATTAAATATTATAAAAAGCCTTGCTTGCGGATGAAAGATTATAAGACAAATATTTTCAAAAAAGTTATTTAAATCATTTTTATATTGCCCCAATTTTTGAAAGAAAATCCCGAATTTTTGTGGCTGGCCGACACAATTCCCGATTAGGGGGAAAAAATCTGGTGCCGCTGGTGTTCTTCTAGGCTAGGTCTTGGATACCGACAAAAAAATTTTTCAATATACCACAGATTAATTTTTTTGTTTGGGACTCCCCAACAGTTGTTTTCTGTTTTTTTTTGAGGACTAAAGTTTTTTCTCCGGTAAATTGTTTACTCTGTGCACATCACAAATCAGACTATATCTTGAATAGTATTTAGAACTTTAATGACTGGACTGACATAGTGAAGAATATGAATATGTATGTTATGTTTATAATAAGTTACTGTTAACACTTAACTAGACGTTAGAGCTTTTACACTTTGTTCCAGTGTAAAAATGTGAATTAATATCTAGTTAACTTGGTTTTTAAGTAAATTATTGTCAAAATAGCGTATATATACCCTCCAGTCCAGGTTCCTATCTTAAAATGAAAATGACGAACATTCGAAGTTAAAATAATTAAGCTATTTTCAAATAAAGTCACCAAGTACTGGAACAGTCGCAAAACAAAAATCTTAAAGGGTAACGTGGGCGACCTGTTTACTACCCAAATTTAATCCAGGGCACCATGCAGAACTGAATAAATTTGGAGACCCCGACTGAAGAAGCAACGCTCTTATATATATGACCATAACATATCGTGGATAAACTTTACGGTCGAGCGAAGTGTCGGCGTATCCAGGGAGGCTATGAATGAATTATCGATCGTCTAATATTTCCATTGCGTGTTGCGAGGGTCGGCGAACGAACAGGAAACCCTCAAATTTAGGCAAGTTTTTTCTTTCAATCGAGGGTGGCTTCTTAATGTGACAGATAATTATTGTATAAGGGTGATTCAATGATTTTGCGAGTTTTACTCAGCAAGTAGTTTACATACTAAAAAATTTATAGGTTTTGTTAAAATAAAACTAAAAGTCTGTCTCCTACCACTACGCCTTACAATACAAATTAAATGAACTTGTTGAACTGTTTATACTCCGAATAAGTCACCAATTTAAGCAAATCGGCGCAAGTGGTGCCACAATAGTAGGACAGGCCTCCAGGGCCTGGATCCCAAAATACAAAGTAATACTTGTATTACCTTGACCGGCTTGGCAGAGGCTAATGTTGGGTTGCTGCTCTGCTTTGTTCTCACATACGTACAGCCATCAAAAGTTTGGGGACGCTATATCGTCTCACAACCGAGTCTATATATACTCATGGAAATTTAAACGACTCAGACACAATTTTAGTAATATTTGTAATATAATATTTTCACCCACAATGTTCAATAGTTTATCCAAGGTTTTGTTTTGTGGGTTTGTTTCTTAAAAACGCTTTAAAATAATAATAACTTATGCGAACCATAGGTATGCTGGAAAGTGGCTTATCACAAAGAATTGTGGCTGAAAGGTTGCAAATTAAACAAAGTGCTTTTTCAAGAGCATGGAGCAGATATTAAAATACTGATTCAGTGCAATATAACCATGGATGAGGTGCTGTGGAAAAAATAACCCCTAGGAAAGATACATTATACGTCAAGCTCTTTCCGAGAGGACTATTACGTTCACAAAAATAAAAACTCATGTCCAGGTAACACAAAATGTAACCATTTCTACAAAAACCATTTGAAATCGGTTACATGAAGGTCATTTAGATTCTCGAAGGCCCTTTAGGCATGCCAGTTATTAAGAGAACACAGACGGTCTCGTTTGATTTTTGCCGAAGAACATGTTAACTGGGATTGCACTTTATCCTGACGACAATCAAATTCGTGTATAGCGTCAAACAGGAGAGAGATACGAAGAAACCTGTGCTTCATATTGAGGAGTTGGTTCTGTAACAGTGTGAGGAGAAATATTTACAGATGGTCGAACAGAATTAACAGTTCTTATTAATCGCTTTGTAAGCACATTTCGTTATTTAGAGATTTTGGGGAATAACATACCGCAAGTAGTCAATAGATTGGGCAAATTTATGTGTGGACGATAATTCTAGACCACATAGGGCAGGAATAGTTAACGAATTTTTCGAAAAATCATCAATATTACAGAATGGTTTGGCATTTCCGCTCCCGGGATTATAATCTAATCAAACCCATATGGGATGCTTTAAAGCGGCGTTTGAATGCTTCAGCAATACCTCCTAGAATTGTTAATGAATTGGTTGAAGCAATTCATGAATGATGCCATTTAATTCCTCAAGAGTTATTAGACAAGTATGCCCAGACGATGTCGGAAGGTTAAAAGAGTTCGCGGAGGACCTACCTGATACTACTACCTGTAGTACCTACTTGTCTATAGTTTTTTATTTTACTTTCGGTTTTAAAAATAGTGTTTTAGTCAAGGTTAATTTTGCTAATATATGTGTTTTAAAGGTAAACATTGTTGTATAACTTTTTCACCAATATGGTAGTATCGTAAATCCAAAGGTCTACAAAAACCTTGATAATTTAAAAACGGAAAAAGTTGGCAAAGATTAAAAAAAAACATGTTTTAAAGCAAAATTGACATGATAAGCATAATTTTTGGATTTGCTGTTTAACTCAAAGAAGTAGTTTAATTTTGGGTAAAAATCACGTGTGTTTGAATCACCCTGTATACTGACGTTAATTGTGTTTTATGTCAAACATCCGAAACAAGAATAAAGTCCCTATAGTACAGATTTGTTCTCCTATGACAATTTTTGTTTGCGCCCATCAAGGCTCGCGTGGACGGAAACGATTCCGAAAACAATGAAAACGTCGAGGGCCGTATGCGCAATCGGTGGAAGACAAGCCCTCAAACTTTTTTTGAACAAGGAATATTCATGCTTCAGAATCGTTGCAAAAGTGAGTTGAGCGTGAAAGTGGCTATGTATAGAAAAATCTGAAGGATTAATTTGTGTATATTATTAATCAATAAATGCGGGAATAAAAAATCTGCCGTTTATATTTGAATCACTTCGTATAACTAACTGAATATAGAGAAACACACACAAACACATACATTCAAGGGGTGTTTCCTTTTGGGCCTGACGTACAGGTTGATAGGTCATAACGTATTTATTTTTGCTATTAAGAAAAACCAAAATAGATGAGCTCTTACAATTTTTTGTCTACTTTTGCTCACAAATTAGAAAACTTTGTAGGGAAGATCAAACCATTTTGAATATTTACAGACAGAAACAATTCTTTGGGAACGTACCTATTATTAGCGTTGAACCACCTTACCTATTTATTAGCGTTGAACCACCTTACTTATATCAGATTCAGATGATAAAAAATGACTAGTCAGACTGTTCAAAAAAATATTCAGATGTAGCTTTTTATTGAAGTTTATAATTAATTTATTTAACTCGCCGGATGGTACGGGTCAATATTTACAAGAGGAGTTAGAAGATGAAATCAATACATTTGACGGAATCATATAATCACAAATGTTAAGTGTAGAATTCTGCCCTGTCCTTGTGCAATTAATTCATTTGCTATAACTAAAGAAAACTCATTGAGGCGGTAAGAGTGTCAGAGGCTAAAGATAGCAAAGATTTTGGGACCAGAGTGTCATCTTCACAGATCCATTCCACCAAAGAGAGGTTAACATCTGAAATGAAGAATTTATGGTTCAGCAGTTCCTTGCTGATCTTAAGGGAAATATTCCTTGACAAGAAATTTGAAATAAAAAAGATTTACGTA
>JAUTXW010000815.1:0-65000 GCA_030620095.1 Kuschelorhynchus macadamiae
TTATAATTTAATCAATCTGGCACATTTTTTTTTTGTTCAAATTCAAGCATATTTGAAAAATTAATTTTGATTTTTAATATTTTAGGTAATCACAAATTTCATGTTTGTCAAAACGATAATAAACAAAATTTTAAAATTTCGAAAAAAAATTCTTGACAAGGTAAAACATCAGTAATAGCAATAGGCATATCAAAAAACTCTAATTCAAAGGGCACATTCTTAGTAATTATTATTATTTATTATTCCATATATTTCACACTTAAGTGACCACACTGCATACCTTATATGTGATTTTAAATAAAATGTAATTAATAAAATACTTATACACTTTAATTATTATGTCAAGATTCGCAGATAAAAAGGTCATGTAAACATAAGCATTTTGTAAGGAGAACAAATCTGTCTCTTCACATTAATTACGAATATGTGTTGAATTTTTAATAATGTATGTGTAGTTATACATAATAATAATTCATAAATGTATCAAAAATATAGTCAAAGCGTGTCGTAGTGATGAGGGATGTCAAAAAGGAGTTTTCATTAACCACTAATTTTCGTATGTCGTTAAAAAACTAATAATTTAAATATGTCTTTAAATAATAATAATTGCAATAATAACAACAGATATATAACCGCGAAAATAACTCAATCTGGAGAACCAGTCTTAAATCTATCAGCGCTAGCGGAGCAATCTAATTCGAGAATAAAATATTTTTTTTTCTATATTTAATAATAAAACTTAAAATAAATAAGATTTAATTTAAATTAATTTCAATAAAAAACTAAACTAATTTAAATTCGTGGACTAAATTAATTTCTAATACAAATCAAATTTAAAAAGAACAGATTTTGAAATTTTTTCAAAACAACAATTAAAACAAATTTAGGGAACGAGGAAAGATATGCCAAAAAAATTAGGACAAACAAATAAGCACTCTTAAATATCTGCTATAAGTAGATACTCAATTAAGTAACCATTGTTCCTATAAACGTAAAAGAGTGTCTTGACAAATGCAAAATGGCAATGATTTTAACCACACTAATGACTAATGACTAAAATATGAATCACTCGCTGTCGTCGTTCTCAGATGAAGAATCGATATCTCCTGAGTTCTGAACAAAGCTAGAAGTGTCTAGAAGGTTGATGACTTGGTTGGGCAGTTTTGTTAATTTTCTTTTGGGCGTGGGCCAGAAATTACAGGATCAGATGAGCTTCTTAAAGCTTCTTAACTTAATTAATAAAGTATAAAAATTAGTTAAGTAACGTATAAAATAACTATTAAATTACTTGCCTATTGGAAGTAGAAGGGAATCCATGACATCGGCTCTATGAATCAAAATTTTGCGTAAACTTGCTGCAATTTTATACCATATAAAGCAACAAACAGTTCTGCGGTATCTAGAGCGTAATTTTTGATTGGATCGAGTTTGAAGCTACACCATAAAGCTTGGAGGATCACTGAAAATCTGTAAATTAACTGTTCATCCACGCCTGTGATATCAAATGATTGTTTTGGATTTTTGAAAAAACGACGAGCAGTGTTCCCATCATTTGTGTTACCGCTACCTTGCTTTACAATGCCAACCAAAAGACCCGTTTCCGATCTAAATTTTTTATTTATATAGTTTTTTCTGCTTTGAAAAATTTGTTTATTTTAAACTTTTTTTTTTATCTTTTTACACATTACAAAGGCTCAAGATCTAATACCACGTGCCGTGGCTGTCTGGATCTCCCACAGCTCATTTCTAACAAACTACAATGAAAATGTAAGAACAAATCGAAAAGTAATAAAGGATTTAATAAATGTAGTGCTATTACTTGGAAAACAAGAGTTGCCATTCCGCGGTCATGACGAATAGGAATCGTCCAATGATCGTCGAGCTAAATTGAAAATGTTGCATTTTCAGGCACCCCTCGTATCTCAACTCGTATATTGTATATATGAGGCCATTATTTGCAAAAGTCTCTAATCGACAAAATAACAAAAACATTTTTTCACAAAGTTTTTATTTAGGCATGAACTGCTATCGTTAGAATTTCCCTAAAGTTCCTTCTTGTTACCTAAAATGCAATTAAAGCAATCTGGTTATTTGCAAAAGTGTCTTTTTGTGTCTAAAATTAATTTGCAAAACTGCACGTATGCTTCTGCCCGCGTCAAAACATGAAACGACAAGTATGTAAATGGTTCAGTTGTTTCCATTCAGTGAATTGAAAACGTTTCTCTAGTTACTATATTAATTTTATTGTGAATTATCGTTTTTTAACAAGATTGGCTAGCATGGATGAGACAAATAATACTGATTTCGAGATTTTACCGTGTCCAAACGGAAAAGGCAGGAAGAAAGAACGAAAATCAGAAAACTACTCTACGAGTGTTAAAAAAAGGGCCAGGTATGTCGTATGTTTTTTTAACTAAACTTTATGCGTCATGCATTGTAATGTTTTACAATTTTGGTCTTTTTTGTGATTAGTAACACTGGCGGTTTAGCAAAAATTGTGTCTAGAATCAAAACTTACATTCTCCACGTTTTATAATTTGTGGCAAATCGCAAAAAAACGTTTATGACCCTAACTATGTAATTAAACGAGTTTTTTTTTGTTTTACGTTTTAAGTATGTAAATAATATTCTATGAACAAAACTTTTATCGATAGTACGATATTTTTCTCTCAATTAGATATTTTATGCTGGAGAATTGAGATTTAAAACTAATATTATTATATTATAAAACGTTTTGCAAACGATTAAATCAGAAACAAAAATGTCTGTTTATTAAATCAGTAAAAAAATACAGCCACAATTAATACGTGAATTTTCGGAGAAATATGAGTTTTGAAAACCAGTATGCGTATTTGCAGTTATGACTGCGTTGGAGAATGCGAGTTTTTAATTTATTATTGCGGCGCCCCGCTATATTATCTTTTCTTTGTGGATAATGTGAGATTTGCCGCCGTTTTATAATTTAAATAAATAGATACCTACATTCTTTGTACACAAGATGGCACTCCTACCTCGATTTCCCGAAAAATTGGAGAATGTGAGTTTTGATTCTAGGCCCCTCAAAAACTATTGTTGTGTGTGACCAACAATTAATATTTCTTTGCAGACACACACCACATGCACTCCCAAAGTTTCCAACTTGAATCTAAAAATAAAATAGACCAGGATAATCTCATATTGAATTGTTGCCATGGAGATAAACCAAAAAGAGGAACATCAAATCATGCTAAGGTTTCGATTCAAAACAACATCCGTCTAAAAGTAGCAGAATGCTAAGGGTCTGTAAAAATGCTTTTCTGGGTATTACAAATATTGCTGGTAATAGAGTTCAACGAATACTCCGAAATTTCGTAATAAGTGGGGAACTTCCAAGAGAAAGAAGAGGGGATAATACAGTAGGTCGCAGGAATGATGAAAAGCGAGAACGCATAAGAAACTTCATAAAATCTATAAAATGCGCAAAACTAGCGTGCGCCTGTACTTACCATGTGATTTTGTTTTAAAAAACTCTATATTCTTTACCAGGGAGCTATTCCTGAAAATTTACAAGTTAAACTTAGTTGTGAACGCAAATTACAATATTGCGTTTGGAACTCCACTTACAGATTGCTGTTCCATCTGTCTACGCTACAAAGAGCAATTAAAATTGACAACGTCAGCCAAACGAAGATCTACATTAACCACAAAGCATCGCGTTCACTTATTAAAGGCAAAAGCATTTTTTCGTCTCCTGAAACATCCTAAACCAAACACGGCTTCATTTTCCTTCGATTGCCAGAAAAATTTGGCTCTCTCTCTCGTTTGCTAGACCAAGCTGCATACTTTAGCCAGCAAATTAATTACAACAGCTTTACGGTAGTGTCTGGAACCTCTAAAACTAAATTAACACCTGCAAATGTATTCTCGTACCTTTGCACAGAAATTGATGCTCAAAAGAATGCGATCATAATAGCCTCTGCAGTTAGACATGCAATAAACTCCGAAACATTTGATCCATCTGTTACAAAAACTAACTTCGCCGGCGGTTGCGGTGGGCAGAACAAGAATACAACCATGATGACAATGTTAGCATTTTGGCTTCTCAAAGAAGCTCCAGAAAATATTTAAAAAATTGAGCTAACATTTCCAATTGTAGGGCATTCCTTTATTCCCCCAGATAGGGTGTTTGGACTAATAGAAAAAGACATTAAGAAAACTCCCGTTATGGCAGAAATTAAGCATTACGACACATTCATAAGTAGACATGCTATAGTAAGGAAAATTGGAATTGACTGGACTATACAAGACTGGAAAAACGAAGCAAAGAAAATTGTAAAACTTCCTGGATCTTGGCATTTTAAATTCAATAAGACGAAACGGTTCATTTTTCACAAGAGAAGGCACAGTTTTGATACAGGTTGAGATGAATTACGGCAGTGATCTTGGAGCACCTAAAGGAATTTGCAAGAAAAATTGTTCCCTTTCATCAATTCAGCTAGTTGAGATACCACTAAATAAAAAGCTGAAAGGCGATAAAACTTCCATAATTGCTTTGTTACGCAATCATTATGGCGATGATTGGAGAAAATTACCAGAACTAGCTGTCTATTCATATATCCTGGAAGAAATTCCTGCAAGCGCAACAAACAATGAAAATGACCAGGATTTGTGTCAAAACCAAAATGATACAGAATTCATTTAATTTTTTTTATTCTTATTCTGTTTTTTAGTGAATGTATTAATTTTTTAAGTTGACTATATATTTTTCTTAATGTTCAAAAAAAGTTTTCATTTTTTATGTTACCTAAATACTTTTCTTAATGTTTATAAAAAGTTTTCTTTTGTTTACCTATCTTTAAATAAAAATATTATTTATGTTATTTGCATAACTTTCTATTTGCAAAATTGAAGATTTTTTTTCTCAAAATCTGTTTGGAATTTGGATCATCAAATTTATTATAAGTGCCATGTAATCTATTGATATCAACATACAACTATTTAAAAAAACAATTTGCATATAACTTAATAAGTTTTTTGTTCCTCCTGAAAAGTAGATCAAGAAACAAACAGAGAGTTTTGCAAACAATGGCCTCATATCAGATAACTTATGGAAAATGTAAAAACGGTTTCTTATATAACTTTTCCCGTTGAACTTAATTCCGTCTTCGGAATTGGTATACAGGATCAGGTCAAAAAGTTATCGGACCCTATGTTTTTTTAGATGGAGCACCCTGTATATTTATAAACTATGAAATTTGTCTTTTTTTTACCTTTCCAAAAATAGATCATAGTATGCACTTTTTCTCAGAAACACGCAAATAAATGACAATTCTGACATTAAATGCATAATTTAATAGTAGGCTATAAATTACAATAATAAACAATTGAAAGTTACATATTGCTAACCAAGAATTGGATACCTGGCATATAAGTATCTTCTTATATAAAAATACCTATAGAGTTTTTTAATAACAGTAAGTTTGTCACAACAGTTTTATAGCATAAAGTAACAATATAACAAACACAAAAAAATAACATTATTAAAAAAAAGAAAAAACAAAGTTTTAAAGGTGATGTTTAAATTGTCGACCATTTTCTCTAATGCAACAAAATTGGCACATTTTTGTAATTCTTTGAATAGCGTTAAAAAGAACCATTGGTCTCATTCGTAGATTTCGCAGATCGCTAAATGAATTACCTCTCGAAGTTCTGCTCTGCCGTCATATGGTGTTTTATATTTTGTATATAGCCCCATAAAAAAATCTAAAGTTCAGAGATTTGGAGATCGTGGAGGCTATCTAACAGGTTCGTTGGTACCTATCCATCTATGAGGAAAGTTATTATCAATAAATTCCCTTAAGTGCTTAGAGTTGTGACTTGGGGCACCAACTTGCTGTAGGTAAACAGCATTATATTGGGCTTATGGAATATTTTCCAGCAGTTCTGGAATAACTTTCTCAAGGATTTCTAGGTATCTACGTGCTGTGAGACCTCCTTCAAAAGTCCTATAAACTATATGCCCAATATAAAACATGACACCCCAACTCCAAAGCGTCCTTGTTGTGCTCTTTCAAACATTAAATGCTGATTTTACTAGGCCAGTTCCTGGTATTGTGACGATTAAAGCAGATAACAAGTCTGCCAAATAAATCGTTAGCATCAATTTGCTGCAAATACCACTGGTAAAACAGTGTCCGGCGCTCGGCATCCTTCTCAATTTTTCTACATGAAGACAAAGGTGTTGTCGATCTCTTTTCTTGTCCTGTTCTCTTTGTTGTATGTTTTAGGAAGCGGGTGAAGAAATGATCCATGCTCAACAAAATTTGCTTTTAAACGAGCAAATATCTCAAAAAACGGTTGGCTTCTTTCTGGATGTCTAACAAGCAAAAACTTATAATGATAATGCACATTTTCATAGCCATAATAGCTTACTTACCTTTAGAAATATAATTCCGAGACTTCTTCAGAATTTTAATTACTCTGTATAAAACATACCAGCATATCATAATTTTCACACGCTGCCATTATTCGAAGAAATTGATAAGTATCAATTAAATAAAAATACCAAAAGAACGTTTATAAACTGCTTTATATACCCAAAGACGATCCAAAAACCGATGACATTATTTGACATTTATTTTTGTTTGTTGTCATAAACAATAGCCATATCTACTATTAAATGATGCATTTAATTTCAGAAAATTGTCATTTATTTGTGTGTTTCTGAGAAAAAGTGCATACTGTTATATATTTTTGAAAAGATAAAAAAAGATGAATTTTATAGTCTAAATATACAGGGTGTTCCGTTTAAAAAATAAAGTAGGGTCCGATAACTTTTTGACCTGACCCTGTATACTAATTCCGAAGGCAGAATTGAGTTCTACGGGAAAAGTTATACAGGGTGACGCCATGGGTATTAACGATTTTTGAGACGCCACTGCCCGAATATAAGTAAAGTGGAGGGGACATTCAACCGCTTAAAATATTCCCAATGTAATGCAGTTTAGTAGCCATGAATCGTGGCCAGTGAATCAACGCAGCTTTTGCGTTCGAGCGTATCATCGCTCGGAGTCTGTTATTGAGGTGCAAAGACAGTTTCGGCGTGAATATAACATTGAGAATTCCTTCGCGCAACACATTTTTGCGGTGGGTTGCAAAGTTTCGTGATCATGGAAGTGTAAGAAATGAATATGTCGGTTCTGTAAAAACTGTGCGTACACCGGAGAACGCAGAGCGAGTACGGCAAGCTGTTGTAAGAAGTCCATTTCGTTCAGCAAGGCGTCAAGCCGTAGTATTGAACATTACACGAAGAACTTTGGGTCGAATTTTACACGAAGACCTAGGATTTCATCCATACAAAATTCAAGTTGTTCATAAAATTTTACCGCAAGACTTACCAGCACGAATACAATTTTGTAGAACATTTCTTGATATACTGAACCCAAATGTTTTAAATAATTTAATAATGTCTGATGAGGCGCATTTCCATTTATCAGGATATGTGAATAAACAAAATTTTCGGTACTGGGCTGCTGAACAACCTCAACAAATTCACGAACAACCTCTGCATTCCGAAAAAGTTACCGTATGGTGCGGTGTGTCTGCATTCGGAATATTAGGCCCGTACTTTTTTGAGGAAAATGACCGTACAGTGACTGTAACTTCTGAACGGTATTTGAAGATGCTTCAACATTTTTTACCTGCTGAATTGCAACGACTGGGAATAGAAAATAATGTCTTATGGTTCCAGCAAGATGGCGCAACAAGCCATACTGCGCGAATTTGCATGGCTGCTCTAAGAAACATGTTTCCTGAACGACTTGTATCCCGTTATGGTGATTTTAATTGGCCGCCGAGGTCACCAGATTTGACCAGTCCTGATTTTTTCTTATGGGGATATTTGAAGGCTAGGGTTTTTCAAAATAGACCTCAAACGCTACAAGATTTAAAGGACAACATTATTCGAGAAATCAGAGCGATCAACCAGGAGCGGCTGCAACGAGTTACAGAGAATTTTCAATCACGACTTCAAAAATGTTTAGAAAAACGTGGTGGTCACTTAAAGGACATTATTTTCAAAAAATAATTTTTGTTGTAAAACTGCATTATATGTGTAATAAAAATATATATTTTTGACCTTGATTATTTCGTTAGTATATCTATAATAACACCCTAAAAACCATCAATTCCCATTGCGCCACCCTGTATAAGAAACAGTTTTTACATTTTCCATAAGTTATATATATACAATATATGAGTTGAGATACGAGGGATGCCAGAAAATGCAACATTTTCAATTTAGCCCTGTATCTTAAAAATTAAAAGGCTATGAAAAATTTGTTAACCGCATCTTTAGTTTTACGAAAAAGTAGCACACTGTCGCGAAAACTTCCAACTTTCGATCTATAAAAATAACGAAGATACCCCGCAAAAGTACCCTGTACTATTAGTGTTAGATTTGTACATTCGAGAAAAATTGTCGAAAGATTTTTAGGATTCTTTGACGTAAATGAAGATCGACCGCTGAATATTTGTTTGGATGTTGTTTCTGGTGTTCTTACTAAATTTAATTTTAAAAATAATTTAGTGGGGCAGTGCAATGGTGATGCAAGCGTCATGCGCAGACAAGTTACTGGACTTAAAGCCAAAATCAAATCGGTTGCTCCAAAATTATCCGCTTTTACATTGCCATGCGCACGGATTAAATTTGGTCTTGCTAAATGGCAGCAATTGGGGATTCCCAATTTTTTTCATCAGTCTGCAAAACGACACGACCTAGTTGATTCAATCTTGGGAAAACGGGTTCCTTCTGCAACTAGAATGAGTTTAATAAAGTGTTTCAAACTATCACTGATTCTAAATTATCTGGCGCTGATTCTATTCGTGGAGCTCATGGTATTTTAAATGTTTTTAAATCTTTTGATTTTTTATTTCTTTTAAATGTTTAAATGGAAATATTTGGATTTACTGACATATTATTTGATGTGTTTGAAAAAAACTTTAGATTATGTATATATTTCTAAAAATATTAATATAGTAACTAAAAACTTAAGTGCCTTGCGAAATAGACAAACTTTTGATAGACTATATGATATTTCTAAGGATATGATAAAATGCGCCGAATATATTGACGAGGTCGGTAATGTTTCCGTGAATCTAAGAATAGATAAAAAACAAATGATTAACTACAGTGCTATTTTAACTTATTTAGCTCTTTTTTACGAGGTGATAGACAGTATAATTCAACACATAACCGTAGACAATAATAAATTAATTTTTATAGGCTTATTAAAACAAGAAAATTTTGCAGAGTATCTGTATGTAACTACTGAACAAGTTTGGAATTTTATTCCAAAAAGATAAATTAAAAACAGAGTTGCAAATATTTATGCTGATGAAAAATTTTGTAAAATAAAGCATTTGCGTGAAATGATCCAAATAATGTTTAAAAGTGGTTTATACGAAATTTTGCCGGAAGTATATAAATTGATTTGCTTAATAGCCATAATTCCATCCACATCTGTGTCTGTCGAGAGAAATTTTTCGGCGTTAAAAAGAATAAAATATTATTTAAGAAATAGCATTAAAGAAGATCGATCAAAGAGCCTTGCTTTAATGTCTATTGAAAAAGACTTGTTAAGTAAAATTTCATCTCCAGAATTGTATAATATTCTTCTATTACAAAATCTAACAGAAGAATTGACTTGACGGCCAAAACGTCACGTTTTGTCATCGTTAAGAAATTACAAACATTTTTGTTGTTTTCTTTATATTCTAAATATTACATTTTTTTCTATTTTTTGTGTTTTTGTCTCACCTTGGCCTCTCCTAATAATTTGATCACAGATCGCTACTGAGCTAACCATTAAATCTTGCATTTCTTTATTGTAAATTTCCATTTTAGGGAGATTATTAAGAGATAACAAGCAATATTGTTACACAGTAGCTCAATTAGGTTTGCAGCTGGAGGTGGCTCATAATTTTGTACGGCTACAAAAAAATATGAGTGACAAAATAATACCCTTAATGTACTAAGGGGGGGAAATTCAGAGCCCCGGAACAATTAAAAATCTATTATACCTTATCTTAATACGCATATATGTTTTGTCTTGTGGGGAACGACTGCAGCCACATAGCCCCCCTGATTGCGCCACTGTTGTTACGTGAATCCAAATTTTTCGTCTGAGATATTATTTAGTTTAACCTCCTCAACTTTCATGTCCACGAGCAGCCACTGCTGTGTTCTTAAAAGTATACCTACTCATTTGTTTTCTTAAATATCTGTTCTTTTTTGACAGGGTATTAACCGGATAGTATTTCGTGAAGTTTTACACAACACCTTCGATATTGTGACAGAAAACATGTTGATGGATCGTATTTTCTGCGTATGGGATAAACTAAACTGTGGACTAATAACACTGGAAAGCTGGTTCCAGGGCATGTCATTGTTCCTGAAAGGCAATATCCCTAAACAAATTGAGTACTGTTTTTTGGTTTATGATCTTAATGGTGATGGTTTCATTACTAAAGATGAAATGTTCCAGCTATTAAGGTATGCCATTTCATTTACAAAAAAAAACTATTAAATATTTCTGTTCTGGCGGAGATATCTGCATAAACGTGATTAAATGTTTTAGAAATCTCTTAGGGTCATATGCATCGTCGACCGTAATCGTAGTTAAGAGTTAAACAGGGTTATCTACGCATCTTTTGTATGCATCGAGACTGAAAACATCGGTAGACGCGATTAACATAAAGCGGCCAAATTTCTCTGTTTAACATATTAATCGTCTTCAATTTGGCCCCACACGTGGGTGTAGGTTCCAGTTTTCTTCCTAACCCTATTTCTAGTTTCTGGTTTTTTAAAGTTTTTTTTCTAACTTTGTGCTGTGCGATTTAAATTATTGTTTATACAGAAATGAAAATGGAGGATCAAATACTTGTGGATGATGATTTAGATATTATTTTAAATATTATTGTTTGGTGTCCGAGACGGCATTATGTTAGAACCGATTATTTTAATTCCATGGACAATTTATCCATCTTCAAAAGATCTCGTTTGATAAAATCCACTGTTTTAAGCATATTGGAACAGATTGATGAACAACTGGAATTTGAATAAGTTGCTACCTATAACCAGTTATTATTTGCTTTACATATAGAGCTTTGATTATCTTTTAGGTCTAAATAGGAGTGAATGCAAGCTTCTTCGAATTCAAAATAGCCAAATTCATTGTGTTAAGTTGTTGCTTAGCTATATAAAATATACCTACATATTTTTAGAAATAACAGGGTTTCTCCCATGAACCAAGTTTTTACCACCCTCAGGGTTTATGCCACAGATGAACACAAAGTTAGCCTTGGTGATTTCATGGGAAGTCACCAAAATACAGTATCTCGCATAGTTAAGAGAGTGTCAGCTGCAATTGCTAGTTTACGTCCACAATATAATTATAAAAATTCCAGCAGGCCAAGAAATTGTACAGACCCAGCATACTTTCTATAATAAAGCAAGGTTTCCTAGAATAGTTGGTTGTATTGATGAGACTCATATAAAGATTCAATCTCCAGGTAATAAAAAGACTAAATGGTTCTTATAATAAATTAATTCATTACAATATTTCGAGTTACGTAAATTTATAATAAATATTGCTCGTATTTTAAGTGGTGATGATGTCGAGGTATTTAGAAATCGAAAAGAGTTCTTTTCTATAAACACCCAAGTCATTTGTGACTCTAGTTATGAAAATTCTAGACACTTTCCAGAAAGTCTTTATACTATTCAGTTCTGTTGATTAAGAATTCGTAAGTAGACATTTTAGAAGTGTCAATGTATTTTAAGTATTCGTAAAACAAGTTCAAAGTAGGGTTAATTTTGTTAAAATAAGTTACATTTTTGTTTTCTAGGAGACTGAAACCAGGAACCAGGGGCGAACAACTGTATAACCAATCGCACATTAGAACTAGAAATACGGTGGAAAGACTTTTTGGGGTGTGGAAAAGGCGCTTTTCAGCTCTTGCATATGGATTACGATGCAAAATAGAAACCTCACTAATAATCATTATTGCAACAGCAGTAATTCAAAACATCGCCTTGGAAGCGAATGAGGAGATACCACCACCACCTGAAGGTCTTGATATTGAAGGTCTACAGTACCTAATTGAACAAGATCAAATCCCAGATCAGCCTCAAAATTTAAATGGAAGGGAGCACATTGATATAAGCGACAACTTATAAACAGTTATTTCTCAAATGTGTAATAAATATAAAAATACAGTTATCATAACCACTACAAATGCTATACTTGGAAAATAAAAATATAAAATAAAACTTTTAGGTACTAATCTTATTATTAATCAACAATATTATTTACTTTTTTTTTAAATTTTGGATTTTTTCTCTTTTTTCTAGTTTCTAGTTTTTGTAATAAACAAAAAAATACAAATCAGTGGATTTACTAAAGGCATAAATAAAATTGTAATTACTTTTTTGCAACAAACCGTTCTACAAAAAAAAAAACCTTTTAATGTGATATGGAGTGTTACTACTGTCGGCTGTGAAAAAAAACACATCTGACGTTACACAGTTAAGTTCAATTTAATATTAAGTAAGCGGGGGGTTTACTGCAAAAAAATCGTTAAATGGTTTACAGGGCAAAAAGTTTGCGAAACTCTGGTTTAGAGGTTCAAGACTTTGCCCAATGATTGCCTAGAATAAGGGTTACATTCCTTTGAAACATAAATACATTTCTGTTTAACTTTCAAACTTACTTGAACCCTCTAAAGTAAACATTGCTTCGTCAGAAAAAAGTATCCAAGCTATTTCAATTTGTCGGTTGTCCAATGCGGCCATCATGACTTCGCAAAATTCTACCCTTCTGTCTAAATCATCCTCCAATACTCTAGTACTGGCTGCATTTTAAATGGTTTTTAAAAGTTTTATGCCAGCAGATTTTGTGATTAACACTGTTTTATGATCAATATTGTGGTCACGAGATAATTGCCTTGCTGGTGTAATTGGGTTTTCTTGATAACTCAAAAGGATATCTAATTTAGTCTCATCTGATACTGTTAGGGTTCTTTTTCGAGGAACATGTCTTACATGGCCCAAATTTCTAAATTACTTTTCAATTTTGCTAACTGTACTTCGCGACTTCTTTGTGTAAATCTGGATAACATTCATGAAACAAAGCAGCACCTTCTTGACTTCGTGTTTTTTCTCTATTCCCGATTATCATCAGTATTTCGATTTTTAACGTTTCGTTACTATGACAATACAAATTGCTAAGCACGGCCGCCTACTTAAAACTTTTACTGGTGCCGTTAATTAGATGGACTACTTCCATTACATTGTTTATTTCTGTTACGTCATTGCATATCCCTGGGCCAACTATGATAGATCCTGGTTGAGCTATATCTTAAGATACTAATACTTACTCCGTTTCCGCATTGCACTCATAAACTACTGTACATCAATTATTAATGTTATTATATTTAGAAATTGGTTTTTAATAAATTTCTGAGACACGGTTTGACAGATGTCAAAAAAAATATTAATGACAAATTCCTTTTTCAATAAGCTTTCAAAAAAGTTGTCACAAAAGATGTCTTCCAATTTGAAGAAAAAGTTGCTTAGGGCTGCGCCCCCCTTTGGAGCCCCAGTTTTTGTTTACATGACCAAAACGAAGCCCATAAAAAATCTTTGGGTACCTATTTCAGGATTTTAGAGCAATCTTATTCCGGATCCGCTATAAGCAGCGGTCCATTTAAAGTCCCCACTCTGTATATGTTGAGTTGATGTTTTTTATTTATGTAAGAGAACATTAATATTGGGATTTTTTATGAACAATAAAATGCAAATGAACAATGTGTTGTGTTTTTATTTTATAAACGTGCAAAATAGTTGTTAATCAGATGTCTCCTATAATCAAAAACTACATCATTCCTTATGTTTTCTGGTGGAATTTTATCGTTTATATTTCCCTGCTCAATTAAATAATCCAATTCTTCCTCAGTAATATTATTTGCTAGAGGTTTTATTGTTGTCTCTTACTAGATTATGCAGTATAGCGATGGCTACAATTATATTGCAGCTAGGCTCTGCCTTTAATCTTAGGCCGTAAGCTAATACTGGGAAACGCCGTTTCTAGACCCCTATTTGCCTCTCCATTGAGTTCCGTGTTCGAGTATGTGATTCATTGTATAACCCTTCCTCTCTATTTTGTGGGTTTAGGATAGGAACCAACAAATAGTTCCGGTTTCAATATCCACTATCACCTAAAATATATAATTCTAAATTAATCAGCTCAAAACATTTCACTGTTTTCTAAATTAACAAATTCCGCAGTCATATAATAATTTACAAATTTTCTTGTAATAGATAATATCACAGAATCGGGAAATTCATTGTTCTCTAACCTTGCCCTCACTCTACTGTTGTTAAATATTGTTAAATCATGGGCTGATTCGGGCCACCCTGCAACAATTCTCTTATCTTAAGGTTGGTAAGGTAAAGGCCTACCAGTCAGTTCTCTAGACCTCCCCCCTAACTACTACTACTACTAAGGTTGTGATCACAAATAACTTGGGTATTTATAGAAAAATAAGATTTTTGGTTGTGAAAAACCTCTCCTTCTTCTCCACTCCAAGAATGCTTAGCATTTATTTTATTGATGGTGTAAACATGCAAACATACTTACCTGGAGATTGAATTTTAATATGAGTTCCGTCTACACAACCTAGAACTTTGGGAAATCTAGATATGTTGTAAAAGGCTGTTGCTATTTGCAGTCTTTCTCGATCATTGGGCATAGACATAAAAAGTGGTCTAAATCGTGCAATCGCGTCGGTCACCCTTTTCAATGTCCTTGACACGATACTCTGTTGAGCCCCAACAAAGTCTCCAATAGAAGTTTGATGACCAGGCGCATGAATATAATCGTAGAGCAGTCAAAAGTTGATTTATTGGGGTTAAACTATCATTTCTAAAAGTAAAAAATAACCATATTGTTATAGGTATTCATCATAGAACTCGTCCTTTTTTATGAGCTCTATGAGCTGTGCAGCTGTATTCTTTTGCGAAAGAATAGAGTTATTGCATTTATTACTGATTCGTTTTGCAGTATTGTTGTTACAAAAGCCTCCACCGTACATTGATATCTTGTAATATAATACGAATCCACATTGCATCAATCTGTAGTGTTTTCACTGCTTTCCCATCCCAAGTGACAACTCTCTAATCAAAGACCCTTGTTATATAAAACTTACAGATTATTCTCAAATTCCAATTCCTCCTCAATTAGGTTCAGTATTTGGAGGACACTTGGCTTGTTCAGCCTGAATCTTAGGAAAGATGATATGTTATCCATGGTATTGAAATAGTCAGATCTATCAAAACGTCTTGGAAAGCCAAAATTTATTAAATGTAAAACATGGTTATCGTCCTCCACAAATATTTCGTCTTCAATTACCGTAAAAGACAAAAAAAACTTTAGTACCTACTTTCACAACAATCAAGCCAAAACAATAACAAACCAAAATAATGAGAATGACTTATGATGTTTGAGATTATAAAATCACGTTTAAACCTCCAACTTTGTAGGATTAATCTAATTTCGTTAAACACGTTAATTTTCTACGGTGCATAACAAAAAAATTACATAAGCGGGATTAAATGGCGAATCCAAATTAAAGCATTACGGTGCATCTGGGCGTTAACCATTCCACTTTTAAATAAAGACATGAAAAAACTTTCTTGCGATAAATATATAATATAATGATCTTTTAAGTTTATGCTCAGGTCTTAAGCCGGTTGTGAAAGATCCAATTTTCCAAAAATATTTCAAAGATCTTCCACATGAATAAAGTAAAAGTATCAAAAATCTTTGAGGTTATAAATATATTAGCATTTACTTTTTTGTTGCCATACTTTAGTACCCATTATTGACGTTTGTATGCTTGTATACGTTTAATATGTCTTTGAGTTATAGGAGTTGTTGGACTTAGTTATTTAGCTTTTACTTAAACTAGGTCTTAGGGTTACAGAAATCGACTGTCCCAAATAATTGCACTGCAGTTATTGTGTTTCTCTAGGGGTAGTTAAATACTAAGTTTTTTCGTGGTTTTCTTGTTATGTTAGGAGCAGTGACTGAATCGAGGCCAGGACATAACTTTGTATTTAATAAGCATATGCCTACTTTTTAAATATGAAAAGATGTCAGTTTATGTTGGAGTTGCGATAAACGATAAAAGCAATGATACAAGCGAAGCAACGAAATACAATCCAGACGTTTGTATGCAGGTGTTTATGTTGAAGCGTTGAATACAGCAGCTCTTTTTTTGTGGGCCAGCGATAAGAGCGGCGAGAAGAACATGTTTATATTTCTTTGCTTTTATCGACTATACAGTGAACGAATGTTTTTAGGTTAAATATTATTATTTTGCCTGAAGTTAACGTGGAGTGCCTTTACAATAATTTATTTTTATTGTGCGTATATTAAAGAAAATGGATATTGATAAACCAGATCACCACAATATATTTGTCCTGGACAAATTTTGGGATGAAGTGGCTGGAATATTGAATACAGCACGTAAGTAAAAATATGTCGATTTATTTATATACTCACCAAAAAAAAAGATTCAGTCAACTAAAACATTGTAAACATTTGTAAATCTTGCAATTTTTCACTGATTTGTACCATTTTTTCCAAATATTATTTTTGTTTTGTTTGACCATACAAAAGTTTACTTCTTTGAAATTTATCCTAATAATTATTAATAAAGTTTGTATGTTTGTTCCTCAATCACGAAAAAACGGCTGAAAGGATTTGGATGACATTTAGCACATAGATAGTTTATAGCCAGGCAGTCCCCTTGAGGGGGGGGGGGCTTCATCTCCATGTGCAGCGCTAAAGTGGGACTACACTGAGAGGGTGGAGCTCCACAGATTATTTCTTTCGCCAGGCTATTTTTTCTCTGGATCCAAGCTGAAGTTCACGCAGACGAAGTCGCGGGCATAAGTCGGTAATTAATAATTCATAAAAGCAATATTTATTTGTTCGTTTATTAGCATCTATTGTATAATAGGATTGTGACAAAAGTATATTTTAAAAAAATCCCGAACATTTTGTGTAGCATTAGTTTGTTTACCAATATCAGGCCTCAAATTAAATTGTTGTTAAATATAAGAATACTCTCTGTTCAGAGCCTTCCCTGTCTATGATGGTATTATGCAAAATACAAAGAGCTTTAACAATATTATCGGCAACATCTGTATGAGTTTCTATTGGTTTGCTCAAAATTTTCCATTTCGATAATAATAATATTCAACAGTTCTTCGTGCTCTAGATAATCTGGCAATGAAGCACTCTTTGTGTGCATGTACTGTCAACAATATTTGAATTGTTTAAGTGAAAACGGTTACACATCACTAATTAACATACATACTAGAGTGCAAAATGATTCAAAGAGTTGCATCGACCATATTTTTCTGAAAGATCCGAAGAACAGGCATCTAGTTGGAACAAAATCCTTTGTATACGGTGCAGAATATAGAAGAAATAATCAAAAAACGTCTTGTAAATTTCTTAAAAAAATTTAATCTAATTTAACAGAAACAGTTCGGTTTTAAGGAAGGAGTTTCTATTGACGATGCATTGCTTTTCCTTACTAATAACATAATTAATGGCGTTCACCAGGGGATGGTGTTGGGACCGGTGCTTTTATCCATCTACATCAATGACTGACTCTGTATGAGGGAGACTCTTGGGACGGTGTTAGAACGAAGGCCGAAAACGATTTGTCTTATAAAACAATGGTTTGATGAAATGCCATTAACAGTAAATGTAGATAATGTAGAGAAATGATGATGATATGATGATGAAATGAGAACGATGAAATGCCATTAACAGTAAATGTAGAGAAAACTTAGCTGCAACCAAACTAAAGCACCAATATTATCACGAAGACCAAAAATAGTAAATATCTTGGCATCACAATAGACAACTATATGAAGTGGGACATACACATAAAGAATATAATTAAAAAACTAATATTCCTGTGGTAAGGTTTCAGTATGTTGGTTAAGAGCGGATACGCTTCATCTCCTATAATTACAAAGAGTGCAGTAATCTCTGAATAAGGTAAACTAGGATCATCTGGAATATAGCCCTTCTGACAAATATGTTCCACCATCGCTCTGCTTTCCGTAAGCCACAACATCGATGTTAATGAACTTATAATTAGCATCCACCAAACCCTGGAGAACAATAAAAAAATACTGTTTATAGTTATAAAACATAGAACCAGAATGTGAAGGGCATATGACCCTAATATGCTTCCTATCAACCTATACAATTCGGAAAATTCTATATATTATAATAGTTATTTGCAATATTCTTAAAATCTTCTTTTGTTGGAATTTTCATGTGAAGTGGTTGAAGTACTGACTATATTACCTTTATTGTCTCATACAATTTTTGAAATCATTGTTATTCCCGTTCGGAAAGAAAACGCTAAACTTCTGAATGAATGTCCATTTTTCAAGTACCTGCAAAAAAAGAGAAACATAGCATTATTATAGTTATTATGGTACCAAGGGTATTATAAAGCACATAGCGCTTAAGGTCGATACAGTATTTCACAAGGGCCTCTGGCCCGAGGGATATACGTCGACCGAAAGTGTTATGCGTTATAATACCCGTCGTGCCTTCAACGTTTAATGTCCGACCAAGTAATTTTTTTGGCAAAAATCTATTTTTAATAATGAAAAACCAAACTATTATCTGTATTGCCCTAGGGCGTTATTTTTCTATAATAAAGCCCTAGGGCATCATTTCTTAGATAATTTTTTTATAAATCTTAAGGCGTACTTAAACCGTTATTATTGACAAATAATGACATTGTTAAATTTAGTTAAATAAAAATAACGCCCTAGGGCGTTATTATAGAAGTTTATTCTTTTTAATGCCCTCGGGCGTTGTTTTCTACGATAATATCCCAGGGCGTTATTTTGTATATCATTATTATTGATAATGTCCTAGGGCGTTATTTTTCTGTCATAACGCCCTAGAACGTTATTTATTATTTAATTGTCGGACATTAATGATATCATTAGTTACAGTCCACAACGCATAAAACATATAGGTAACTTAACTATATTTCTCTTCTAGGAGTTGCAGTACGAAGTAAATGGAAAGCGTTCAGAACTACTCTCGAATTTATCCCCAAACCAAAGTCAATAGATCACTCAGTATAAAAGAGAGTGGAAACATTTCGAGAATCTTTTTTTTTTATTAAAGATCAGTTTGCTTCTAGAAGTCATGGTGGAAATTTCAGTATAGATGATAACGAAAACAACACATGCTCTGAAATAATTCTCGATGAACATATTATAAACAGACAGGAGAGTCTATAGGGGAGCCAGTTCTACCTTTTCAATAAATTTACTACACAGGATATTAAATATTCTCTAAAAAACAGAATATATTATTTTTAGGTTTTATTTTGATATGCGATTTCTGTAATGTACGGATGGTATATTAGCATTTATAATTTCATTATGTTACTGATTTACCTACGGTAAATCTATATTCTATATGCTATTAAAAATAAATGTATTAATCATAATTTTACTTACCTTATTGTAATCATTAATCTTCGGGTAGAATAGGCCTAGCGTGACAGTTGCACCAAGTTTTTTTAGTTGCTCCAGATATCTCGATAAGATATAGTCAAAAGTTTCCGGCGTCATTCGCAAGTACTCAAAACATTTTCTGAGATACTTTCTCAAATGATTATATAAATTAAAAAATTCTCCAAATTTACTCCGAACACAACACTTGTGTTGATAGGATGTGCACAGTATTTACGTTTCTTACGCATGTGGTGTTTAATATAACATTTTGCAGAATTTGAAGATAATAGTAAAAAAATTTCTTCAGAATTACACATTTTATAAATGTAGATGCTTTTACGTGACTTGTATCTCAGCTTCAACATAAACGCATCGAAAAAGGATACTTGTCAATAGCTTTTATCGACGCTCTCATATAACTTTTATCTCAGCTGCAACATAAACACGGCCTTAGTCTTGTCAGCGAAGAATTGTCTTGGCTCTTATCGTTGCTCGCCGACCAAGCTTATCTCAACGCATCAACCTGCAAACAAACCAATGAAATAATTCTCTTCGCTTCGCTAGCATCGCCGCTTTTATCGTTTATCGCAGCTCCACCATAAATGTACCCTAATAGTTATAAACAATGATGTTACATGTTCAGTGGACTCAATGACTATTAAAACTCGTATAAATAGTACTAAAAAGACTTCAAAAAATGCACTAAAAAGTGAAAAATAATGTTTTTGTTTCATCTGGAATATTTGATTGAAGTCGGCACCAAACTAATAAAGACAGTAAGACATTATTACCTAGGTATTAGACATCAAAACACTCAGTACATAAATATATTTTTGTTATTAGGTAATTAAGAATAAGTTCGGCCTGAACTTTACAAAGTAAAATTTTCCGATGAAATAAAATATTATTTTTCCATTTTTTTAAAGGACTAAACAAGTTCACGCAGATATTTCAGCCATTGTTTAAATTTAAAAAAATAATCTCTCGTTATTTTTACATTTTTAACACCTCTTTTTTTCAAACCAATGATTTCCGAGAATATTCCCCAACAGTACCCATTTCATAAAACAAATAAGTTCGAAAAATCCATATATATATATATATATATATATATATATATATATATATATATATATATATATATATATATATATATACATATATAAATATATATATATATATATATATATATATATATATATATATATATAATATATATATACAGGGTGGTCGAAATTGGTCTGTTTTAACAGAGAAAACCTTGACTAGATAGAGCAAAACTGACTTAGGTGTCATGGGCTCGATTTCTGAGAAATGTTTAATGGCAAAAACCGCCTGCCGATATTTTCACTGCCAACTGAGATATAGGGCGTTTTTCAATTTTCGGCCATTTTGAAAATTGTCCATAACTTTTTTATTTTGCGGAATATTAACATTCTGCAAAGACATTCTAAAGGCACTTTTTTATGTGCAATCCAGTGGCATACTCAGATTTTTTCTATAGTTGTCCGTTTTATCATAAATAGTCAAAACTTTTTTTTTTCAAATGGAAATCATAGTTGGCTATAAATTATAAAAAATGCTCGCGTTTAGCCCTTTTCAGTGATATAAAGTTGTAGGTACTTATTTTCAAAAATAACGAAAATATTAGGTGTTTTTGGTTTACATCGAAGTAGGCTTTGATTTGTGATGACAATATCTCAATTATGTATTGTTAAGATTTATAGTTTGTTAGCAACTTAAACACAACTTTAAATAACACTAGCTAACGTTATTTTAATTATTTATTATTAATTTTTTTTATTTTTTTTTGTTTACATAGCAAAGTTGAACAAAATTAACAAACTAAACTACTATTTACAGCTACAAGTGAAAATAAAAAATAATTATGAAAATCTAGGTATTTAGTTAGATAGGTTTCTGATAAATATATTTAGAGAAGTTGTTCAAATTGAGCCCCTCCCTGTTGAATATATATATACTATTTATTAGTTCAATATATATATATATACAGGACCTAGCAGGCCAAGGTATGGGGCCCCACGTACCAATCCAATTTTCTCGAAATTCGAAGTTTAAAAGATCAGTTGTGATCCTTGCATATGATATATATGGCATCATAAAGGTATATATATGCGCAAAATATATATATATATATATATATATATATATATATATATATATATAGTGATATATATATATAGTATCTATATATCATATATATATATATATATATCTCCATGAATATATATTTATGTTTTTTGAGTATTTTTAAAACGGTGGTCTTTGGAACATTCGTTATATTAGCCAATGTTCGAGAGGAGGTGCCAGGATGACCTAATACCTCACCAATTATATTTAGCTGCTGGATTTCCTTTTCTTCCTTTAGTTCATAATGTCTTGTTCTTAACTTTTTAAAACTTCCGTAATTTACTAAATTACTTTTTAATGTTTGATAAATTCGGTTATCCGGTTGACGTCGCTCGGGAAATGTATTAAAATATAATATATCGTTAGATAATATGTAACATTTTAACATATCATATATAATTCTCAAACATATTTTGTCAGCAACTTAACACAACTTTATAAAGATAACACCAAAACGCAATAATTACACCAGACTACAGTAATGACAGCAATATATTCAAAATATTGAACGCGCGTCATTATTAGGCCTACTTCGATGTAAACCAAAAACACCTAATATTTTCGTTATTTTTGAAAATAAGTACCTACAACTTTATATCACTGAAAAGGGCTAAACGCGAGCATTTTTTATAATTTATAGCCAACTATGATTTCCATTTGAAAAAAAAAAGTTTGCCTATTTATGATAAAACGGACAACTATAGAAAATACGCCACTGGATTGCACATAAAAAAGTGCCTTTAGAATGTCTTTGCAGAATGTTAATATTCCGCAAAATAAAAAAGTTATGGACAATTTTCAAAATGGCCGAAAATTGAAAAACGCCCTATATCTCAGTTGGCAGTGAAAATATCGGCAGGCGGTTTTTGCCATTAAACATTTCTCAGAAATCGAGCCCATGACACCTAAGTCAGTTTTGCTCTATCTAGTCAGGAAATAGGTTTTCTCTGTTAAAACAGACCAATTTCGACCACCCGGTACATATATATATATATATATATATATATATATATATATATATATACATATATATACTTAAAATAATCATAATAATTTTATTTAGACACTCTACAGATCGAAAATTATTCATGAGAAATTAATATTTTATACAATGTATTAACAGAAAAAATAACCTTTTCATATTTGTATAATTTCCCATTGCCAATTCGTTTTGTTACAGCTAGCGTTTTCAGTGTAATTGGTGCCGTATTTTTTATTATGATAGAAATTATAAATAATGAATAGAACAATAAAATTAAGCAACGACTGTTCATTCGATTTTTTTTCTCTCTCTAACTTTTGGTCAGCTCAGACAGTAAGACATTATTACCTAGGTATTAGACATCAAAACACTCAGTACATAAATATATTTTTGTTATTAGGTAATTAAGAATAAGTTCGGCCTGAACTTTACAAAGTAAAATTTTCCAGATGAAATAAAATATTATTTTTCCATTTTTTTTAAAGGACTAAACAAGTTCACACAGATATTTCAGCCATTGTTTAAATTTAAAAAAATAATCTCTCGTTATATTTACATTTTTAACACCTCTTTTTTTCAAACCAATGATTTGCGAGAATATTCCCCAACAGTGGGTGACACACTCTGAATTAAACTCAGTTTTTGTTTTGGCTACTTAATTACCCATTTCATACTTCAAATAAGTTCGAAAAATCTATATATATATATATATATATATATATATATATATATATATATATATATATATATATATATATATATATATATATATATATATATATATATATATATATATATATACTTAAAATAATCATAATAATTTTATTTAGACACTCTACAGATCGAAAATTATTCATGAGAAATTAATATTTTATACAATGTATTAACCGAAAAAATAACCTTTTCATATTTGTATAATTTCCCATTGCCAATCCGTTTTGTTACAGCTAGCGTTTTCAGTGTAATTGGTGCCGTATTTTTTATTATGATAGAAATTATAAATAATGAATAGTACAATAAAATTAAGCAACGACTGTTCCTTCGATTTTTTTTCTCTCTCTAACTTTTGGTCAGCTCAATCCTATCAAAAATATACGAGAAATACACACGTATGTATTTTTAAGAAAACAGAAAATGAATAATATTAAAAATATTATTTAAATCAAACATAGAATTTGGTGAATAAAATGAAAAACTGAAATCAAAGAAACAACTACTTCACTGGATATTACCTGGCCGACATTGAATTATACTGTTGATTCCTGACTTTCATTTGAAGCAATAATATTAATACATCTTTATTTCACGTTATACCAAGGTCATAACGAGAATACTCTGATCCGTGTCTGAAACATACCCTGCAAGGCTTCAGGCGTAATAATCAATCCAAAAATGCATCATTGCGCCTGCAGCATTGCAGGTGTCATTAAAAAAATATTAGTTAAAAATTATAAATTATTCCTTCCAGCGAAAATCCGGAATCAACAGTGTAGTAAGATTCCATTTTCTGCCTTTATCCTGCATGGAGTTCGCTGGTCTACAGTGGCCTGATGAGCTCAAAGAAATGCTAAATGGTGATCATCGTTTGACTAAAATAGATCATTGCGTCTGGTTCAATGCAGAACTGGGGATCATAGTATTCTTGTTATGACGTTGGTGTAACGTAAAATAAAAATATATGAACAAACATGTAAAGCTGTTTTCCATAATAATTTTATGTATTTGTAGAACTATTTTCTATAACAATGTTATGTATTTATTTTAGAAACTGCCTAATTAAATTTCCTCAAGAAGAAGATCCAGAAGAAAGCGTCAAAGACCTGGTGGATATAGTGATAAGAAAAATGGATAAAGATAAAGATGGTAAAGTGTCTTTAGGTGACTATCAAGAAACAGTGTCTAGTGAACCTCTCCTGCTAGAAGCTTTTGGAAGGTGTCTTCCAACTGAGAGATCAAAGATAACATTCTTGACCACTTTGAGATTTTAAATTGCTTTAATGTTCAAATTATCAGGAATAGTCAGGTTAGAAGTTGTATATATAAATGGCTTCCAAACATTCACGGTGTTTCATAATCGTTTGTCATTACTTAAGGGAGTGAATCTATGCAAGTTCAAATAAGCGCTTCATTACCGAGCTTCATGGTGTTGAACTTTGATGGATTTTTTTAAATTCTCTTCATAGCTTCTGCATTTTTTGAGATGTTTATTTTTTGGATCTACATCACTAGACATGCCAAATGAAAATCTATATGGTGATATTTTCCGTGGACCACGCCCCCTTTCCTCCCACCCAAAGATTTTTGTAGTGCGCAACCCTTTAATTTCCTTGTACTATTTAAAAACTTTTTTGACTCTTGCATTTTACTGGTATTTGCAGCCGTTTTAGAGTTAAAAATTTTAAAATTATTTTCAATAATTCCCTTAATTAAAAACAGGGTGTTAAAATCTTTAGTAGGCTATGTTGTAAAATGGATAATGATTTGATTTTATTAATTTTGAGAGTTTGTTCTTAAACCTCAATTTGTGTCGGCATTTTATTATTAAAACATCTGTACTACGTCCTAACGTTAAGATAAAATGCTTAATTTTATTAAGGTCGAGTTGGATAATATCCATTTTATATACATATAGTCTCACAGATATCGGAAGCTGGACGATTATGTTAAGAGCGATTCATAAATAGTCACACCAGATAGGCGGACATTTTCAGACATCTATAGAAGGTTGGTGGGAAAATAGTACAAGAATTCCAGCGGCTTTAAATTGAGTTCATGGAAATACTCAACTGAGTACCAAAAAAATTGAAAATCAATTAAATATCTCATACCTTCTAGTTTGGGGGATTCTTCACGACTTTTTATTGTACTTCCTTATGTACAAACCGAACTTTTTAGAGACTGTCCTTTGCGAATCAATTTCTGTCTATGGTTCTTAGTGAAAATTGCGCACAAAAGCGAGCTTTTCAAGAAACGCTATCAAGAATTTTCACAATAATCATAAGAACGCTTTTCAGTAAACATCTGGGTTGGAATTATTAGAGGTTACTTCTTTACTTTTGCCAGATAGACTAAATAGCCACACTTATCAACGATTTATTGCGCGAAGATGTGATAGGCCACCAGCGCATTTCAGTGTGGAAGCAAAGTCATATTTAAGTCGGGCATTTAATAACCTATAGGTAGGTCGTACTGAGCCATAACCTTGGCCTCCCAGATCTCCGGATTTAAGTAGTTACCACTTCTTATGGGAGATCTTAAAACTGTGAACACTGTTTTAAGATGACTGATAAGAAGTGGGTCTCGGACACATTCGGATATACTCCTGAGGTACTTCGAAAAGTATGGGCTAATATGCTAAAAAGGGCAGTCATATATTCCTGCAGGTGAAATGCATTTTTAGCAATTTATTTAATTTTTTTTACCTGGTTTCTGACTGTTGTATTGCCGTTGTTTTATTATGTATTATTAACAAATTAATTTTGATTTTCTGTAAAACAGTAGATATTTAAAAAGTACTTTGAATATCTATTAACTAGCCGTCAATCAAATTTAACTATTTAAGGCTCAGTTGTATAGGTTTCCACCGAACGTAACTTTAAGATTAAAATGTCACAAATACTGCGGTTGTACAAATTTCGATTATCTGTTTGTTGCCTAACTTTGTGTTGTGGAAATAATTAATTTTCCTCTCATCTGCCAGTTGTCAGTTTTTTTATCTGTCACCTCATTTAATCAAAAATAATTATAAATAATATGTAGTGCTGCAGTTATGCAAGAAGGAAGCCCTAAATTTTACCAAGAAGGAAGTTAAACTCCTTCTTGCACTAGTAAAACAAAAGCAAAATATTACTGAATGCCTACACTAACTTAATGCCAAAAAGAAGCTGCTTAGCTGCAAATATCTAATGAATTTAATACATCTGATGTGCAAAAGAAATATTCTTCAGAAAGACAGAAAATCTTTAAGACTCGACATAAAAAACCAAAAATGATTCCGACATAAAATATAAAATAGGAGTGGTAGTAAATGATCTGCAAAATAAATATGACAATGATGATGTATTGGATAATGACAATATTAGTAATAACAATAATGAATTTAGCTTTGCAGATGATTGTAAGTTCATTGTGAAATTAAATAAATAGCTAATAAATAATAACCATTAATATATTTAAAGGTCAAAATGAGCAACATTGGCATGTGAATGGTTCACGTATAGAACTGGTTTTAACTGAAATTTAGGTATTTTACTTTTTTATGTTATTTTTGGAGTAAAAATTATAACAACATAATACACATTTAGGGTAAAAAAGTATCACTAAGCTTTAAAACCCAATAATGCATTTACAAAAGAAAATTGGCAGAACTTTTACAAAAGAGTCATAATTAAGGGTTTAAAAAAATCTATTTCTACGAAAAGGAACTCTGGTACTGAAGGTTTCGTAAGTTAAGGTAGCATTATGTTATTTTAAGCAACGTTCTGTTTATTTTATAAGTTACTAGAGATAAATGAAAGACATAACAAAGTTTGCTGACAAAGCTATGAACGATTGCAAAGCGGGAATAGGCCGTTAAAAAGTGAGTGAAAGCCGAGCACTCATAAAAGCGAGACGCGCAGTTAGGGCTACGACGTAGCCAAACTTTTACGACGTAACCTATTTTAAAGACGAAGTCTATTGTAGATCAAGACGTGACTGCAATAACAAATTGGTATAAAAGTAGTTTAATAAAACAATACCACGTTAATCGATAAGTTGTTGTTACGTGGCTTTGTTAGAGTGTTTATTCCCTATTTAACCATTTTATTACTTCATCATTAAATAAGCCTAATATTGCAACTACGGTGCCTTATTTAAATCTAAACCAACCCTAGACAACAGAGAAGAAACTACTCTATACATATACATACATATATATATATATATATATATATATATATATATATATATATATATATATATAGGGGGTAGGTTTTCTCAGACACTATGAAAGCTACAGCTTCGCGAAAAAAAAATCATAACTAAAGTGGCCAAGAGAAATTGCTGGAAAATATTTTCCAGTTTGTAAAACTACCGCAAGATGGCTTACCTGTAATGGTAAATAAAAAAAACACCTTTTTTTTGCAAAAATACCCAACATGAGATAACATTTTGATAACAGCAACAAAAACTCCAACAAAATCTGCGTCAGTTTTGTTTAAGGCGTAATGGTAAGGCTGGGGGAAGGTGATAAATAAATCAACTTTCAAAGCGCTCTGTCTCCTACATATTTTATTTAATGTTATCAAAGAAGATACTTCTTTGAAAGAGCATTTAAAGCTCTTTTAACTACTGTCATTTTTTCTCGATAGTTCTTCGTACACTAACTAGAGGGCGTTGTTTAAACAAAAGTCAATTTTTAGAGATTTTCTCGAAAAAATCAAACGGAACGGTATGCTTTAAACAGTATGATTTTAAAGAGGAAAAAATTATCTAAATTCTGGGGAAAACCGCGTTTTGATATCTTTATTCATTTTTTAGTTATTTCAAAATAACCTGTTTTCCGCTGATCAAAAAAAAATTAGCTTTTAATCATAATTAAATTTTATTATTCTTTGACAAAGTATTCTTTATTACAACTTGAAATCAAATACTCCTTATTACAATAGTTACCATTACAAAATGTCTTTACAAATGTTCAAAATTGTTGTCATTTCTGTAAACCCAGTGATTTTAAGGAGAGAAAAATTAACTAAACCCTGTTTTGATATATTTATTCATTTTTTAGTTATTTCCTATGAAGCATTCATAAAAGTGGTAAATCCTAAAACCTAATTCCTAATTTTAAAAATAGCTTATTCTGTATTAAAGTAAATCATTATTTCTATTAATGTTAATGTTCAAAGACATAACGTTATAACTAAGAATATTATTAATTATGCGTCAACGTTAAAATATTGCAAGTAGGCTGGGTAAAAACAAAAAAGGCAAATTAAACGTGGTTGGCTGGCGCGTTACTCAATTTAGAAATGGCCTTATGTCAAACTTCAAATAAGCAACAATGCATATTTATTGTTAGAGCTTATTTAGTACTTGCGAGTATGTTATCATAATTTTCTTAAACGGACTTGGTAAAAATATCTTATTCCATTGAAGAAGCATGACATGTTAGCCGTATACTTCCAAAATTTCGAAAATGCGAATATAGCCGCGAGGGTATATGCAGCTAAATATCCTGATAGAAGATATTTCAGTAAAAGAGTATTTATGCGTTTAGCTAAAAATTTGCTAAACTGCACTGAGCAATTAGAAATGAGGATAACATTATCAAGATTCTTGCTTACGTTCAAATTAATCCACATTAAGGCACCAGAGTAATTTCGTTGGACTTGGTAATTAGTAAGTCGACGGTACATCGAATTTTGTTAGACAATAAATTACATCCATATCACGTTACTCTGCACCAAACTCTGACAGAAGGAGATTTTGATTCAAGATTAGATCACTGCTACTGGCTAAGATCTATGATTGTCGAGAATCCTTATTTCTTGTCCCGCATATTATGGATGGATGAGGCAACCTTCACGAACACTGGAGGGGTTAATTTACATAATATGCACTATTGGTCATCAGTTAATCTTCACTGGATGCGTGAAGTCGACAATCAAAATCGATGGAGTGTAAACGTTTGGTGTGGCATACTGGATGGCCACATAATTATCCCATTTTTTTTAATGGTCACTTAAATAGCGAAGTTTATCTAAACTTTTTAACAAATGAGTTGCCTGCACTATTGGAATATGTTCGTTTAGAAATCAGAAGACAAATGTGGTTTCAACATAATGCTTGTCCCGCACACTTCTCCAGGGCAGTTCGTAATTTTTTGGACGAATATTATCGAAACGGCTGGATAGGACGAGGCAGTTTGTTTTCATGGCCTGCTAGATCCCTGGACCTCTCTGTGCTCGATGTTTATTTGTGGGGAAGAATAAAAGACATTGTGTTAATAAATAAATGTGGACCAGTACCAATACCTGGATAAAGTGTGAGGTAAAGCCAAAACTATTGTTATAAGGATTATTTGCTTTCAACTTGTAATAAAGAATACTTTGTCACAGAATAATAACATTTAATTATGATTAAAAGCTAATTTTTTTTAACAGTGGAAAACAGGTTATTTTCAAATAACTAAAAAATGAATAAATATATTAAGCCGCGGTTTTCGCCAGAATTTAGGCAATTTTTTCCTCTTTCGTTAAAAGCATACCGTTCCATTTGATTTTTTCGAGAAAATCTCTAAAAATTGAGTTTTGTTTAAACAACGCCCTCTAATTAGTGTACCAAGAACTATCGAGTGCCAGTAGTTAAAAGAGCTTTAATTGCTCTTTCAAACAAGTACCCACTTGGTTAACATTAAATAAAAGATATAGGAGACAGAACGCTTTGAAAGTTGATTTATTTATCACCTTCCACCCTTATTATTGGAAATATGACAAAACGCCTTTAACAAAACTGACGCAGATTTGGTTGGAGTTTTTGTTGCTGTTATCAAAATGTTATCTCATATTAGGTATTCTTGCAAAAAAAAGTGTTTTTTTATTTACCATTGCAGGTACGCCATCTTGCGGTAGTTTTACAAACTTGAAAATATTTTCCAGCAATTTCTCTTAGCCACTTTAGTCATGAAATTTTTTTTCGCGAAGCTGTAGCTTTCATAGTTTCTGAGAAAAGCTACCCTGCCGCTCTTAGTGGGACACCCTGTATATATATATATATATATATATATATATATATATATATATATATATATATATTTATATATGTTATATTTATACATGCCCTAATATGGGGAAGCTCAGTATATGCAGTTATACAGCACAACTTTTATTTGATACACAATTCTTGGAACCATCCAATTAAGGAAAGAACCTTTAATAAAATTACAATTTGGTTTGTCTAACTGTAAAACTTAAGTTTTTAAATTGCTATTAACATGTTAAAATAATCTACTAATAGCTTAAAGCAAAATATTTATTATATAAAAAAACAATCACTTGAGATATGTTTAAGTTGAATATTAAAAATTAAATATATAGCTCGCAGTTTAATAAAAAATATTTAAGTTACAAGTTGAGAACAAAATTCGTTCAAGTTTAAAAGTTAAATATTAGTAAATATTATTTATCAAAAGTAACAATGTGTTAAGTAGATCAATTAGTAAAAGGGTCGCGAACTTGGAAACACTAATGTGAAAATGATAAATCAGTGATTAGTTCAATTGAAAATCGCTAAAAAAAATATTACACAGAACATTATCACAAGCAAGTTACAAAAATATTTAAATGTTCATCAAAGTCAGTAAATGTTTTGAAATAAAAAACTTTTTAGAGAAATTATTAAATTCACTAGTTAAAAAAATATGTCAAAGAGAAATTAAAAGCACCACCGGGATACTTCAAAACACTTGCAAACAATTCAGAAAATATGGGTAAGCACAAATGGGGTTAAATAACAAAGACTATTAAGTAGCTTTTGAATACGTAAGACCGACTATTGGCCCGTACCTTGCTAGCTTCTTCGCAAAAATTTAAAGTATTACTTAAAACTTCTACTGTTTTTCTGAATACCACAGCAGACTGTGTGCATACAAGGTTATTATGATACAAGATCATTGGGCGAACCCACTGGCAAGATCCTACTTTAGAGCAGCGGGCAAAGCAATATTTCAAAAACAAGCCCCTGTGAGCAGTTCCTCGGAGAAGGAAAAATTCCTTATCGATGGCTTTGGTGTTAACTCGACGATTTCGTTGAACTTACTGATCCTGTGGACAAAAAATGCGCCAGGTTTATTAACTTTTCAACGTGTCCGCCTATTTTGCACGCTTGGACCAATTAGAGCAGTCGGATTTTCGGGATCTCTGAATTTGGTAAGTCTTGATCTCAGACATATAGAAGCAACAGCGAAAATTGGAGCTCCTGGGGAAACTAGTTTTTCAGTTTTTTTTTAAGTTATTTTGATGTTTTATGGATTTGCAATTATTTTTCCAGTATTTTACGTATGAAAATCTATGCCTGTGGTTTTTTCAGGATTTTTTCCACAATTTCATTTTCGAAATTCCTTTAAAAATGACCAGGTCTATTTAGCCAACGGATGGTAGCATTATTTAATTGTGATTTACGTTTAGTTTAGGTGTGCATCGTCACTGTAGCCTTAAAGTTTTTATTTTGTCGCGTACGGTCGTTTTTCAGTGAAAAATGAAAATTGACCAAAATTTGGATTTTCGTTGAGAATTTGGAAAAAATAATTATTCTAGATAAAAGATAGTGTTTATTCCCTTTATTTTGATGCCAGAATGAACGGTTAAAAATTATAAGTTTCGGTCGATCAGTTGTTCATCGTGCGTTTCAAAAAATGAAAAAAAAGTTCTAAAAATCGGGGATATATTTAGTTCGAAAGAAAACATTAAAATATGCATTTTTTTCTTAACAAATTTTATTGTTTAGACGTAATGAGTTAAAATAAAAAGTAAATTTTTCAAAAAATTCAATTAAATGAAAAATCATAGTTGTCCAAAAAGGTCACGCTAGGATTCAAAATGAAGCTTATGTCAAATATCTTTCTGTTCAGTTTTCAGTTCAAAAAAAAGTTCTAAAAATCGGGGATATATTTAGTTCGAAAGAAAACATTAAAATATGCATTTTTTTCTTAACAAATTTTATTGTTTAGACGTAATGAGTTAAAATAAAAAGTAAATTTTTCAAAAAATTCAATTAAATGAAAATTCATAGTTGTCCAAAAAGGTCACGCTAGGATTCAAAATGAAGCTTATGTCAAATTATATCTTTCTGTTCAGTTTTTAGTTGATTATAGATCTTAGTTTTGGTTTTATGGAGGGTTTTAGGTTTGGGTCAAAATGAGCTTATTTTGTGTCTATGTGTCTGATTTGACTCAGATTTTCAGAAACAGTATATTTTAACTTTATCTTTAATATTCTGAAGGGATTTTGAAAATATCTCCATAAACTAAAATGTTCCTATCATATCGCCCTTTATATGAGTTTCTAAATTTTGCAGATTTAGGTTTTTTAGTATCATCTATTATTCTCGCGCCTGAATACAAACAATGAACTTATATAAGTTGTGGCCTGGCTTATATTTTATCCATTTAATGTTGCAATGTTTTGAGATAATTCGATTGACTTGACTCTGGTTTATTTGCCTGAAGGGCCTTTGATATCTGGGTAAATTGTTTAGTTTAACAACAAAATGGTATAATACATTTGTAAAAGTGTTTATTGACCTTAGAATCTTATTTATTTTGATACACGCGAGATATTTCTGTGCCAGCTGAAAATTGTATTGTGGCCGTGTATACGATGCCTGCACGATCTTTTACCTGCAAAAAGATAGGAAAGTCATTCTTGACGCCTACTAAGTTATTCGACTAAATTTTAATGTTTTCTTTGAGATTTATGTGGACAACATCAGATTAAGGTCTTTTACTGTTGTTTAATTGATATTAAAAGATGTTTAGCATTAGCGTTTAAAAGTGGGATTGAAAGTATATTATTCTGTTTTATTGTTCATAGCTATTTCCTTGTGCGTTTTTATGTTAAAATGATCTGATTTCACGACAAACAGAGGATTATGTGATCCGACAACAAAACTTATCTAAATGATCCGAAGAGAATTTCTTCAAGCTCATATCGTTAACGAAATTATGTAATAAACATTTGTATACCAATAGGACAAATACATTTTCGAAATTACTTTTTTTTACGGTATCTTTTTAATTCTAATTAATTTTCTATAATAATTACCTGATAGAAGATTTTTTAACTAAAATACATGTTATCTTCAAATTACTTTTTATGAGGCATTAACTTAATGAAACGTATATTTTACTTAAAGTCAAAAAAGTGAGGTCATTATTATAAACTCATTTAAAAAAATATCTTCTTATCTTTATTAACTAAACATAAATCAATACCAAATATCAAGCATCAGACTTCATACCGTTTTCTGCATTTTCCCAATATTTTAAATATTATACTTAAAGCTCTTTGACAGGGTTGGATGGGACGATCGGGCAACCGGGCGAATGCCCGGTGGGCTGGCATAACTTAGGCAAGCCAGGCCACAGGCCCGTCGATTTTTAAATTAATATTTATATATTTGACAAAAACAGGAGGAAAATTATTTAAAACAAAATATTAAACTACAAAAATCCATTTGTCGTAACTCATTAGCTTGGTTCCAGTGGATACGCGACCGTTGGCATTATTGCGGCTTTCGGAACTAAGGGAATTCCCCGAATTTACTTTTGACTGGCGATTAGATTTTAATATCGGTTGCGTTTGCAGCGTTTTCTGGCTAGTAAATGCTATAGACTTTACAGAGTATATATAATATACGAAAAAGAGCGAGATCGGAAAAAAAAGCGATTATTGGATGAAGGAAAACATGTAAGAAAATAGATCAACTATTTTTAAATGCGAATAAAAAAGAAATTGACAACAATCCTGTAACTGAAATAATTGAAATTTCAACGAAAGGCTTGTGTGATCAACATAACCAAAGTGGGGAAGGTAGATTAGCACATGATATATAACCAGTATTGATATAGAAAACGTGTAGGTAAATTGTTCAAATTTAAATTCCACAATTTCGTTTCCTTATTAGTTATTAAATAATTGAAAGACAGAACAGGAGTTGGTTGTGGCTACCTTTTAATCTCCCTTGCCTCAATCCAGGGCCGGACCCGTGACTCGTGGGGACCCCGGTAAATTTTACCTAAAGGCCCCTTTAATTAACAACAAAATATATACTGTTTTCCTAGAAAACAGTTTTCTATGCAGAAAAATTTAAAATATAGGACAAGAAAATACATAGTTTTTATTTAAAACGATTTAAGTAGATACTTACAATACAAGCCAGCTAATATTGCAAAATGTAAAAGAATTTAACAGGTCTTGTACTTACCTAACCTTTCGTAATGAACAAAAAAAAATAAAGCCATATAGTATTAATAAATGACCATAATAAGTAAACACATTACAAAATTTCTTTAAATAAATATCCGTATTTTTGTACTGCTAATTTTGATTGTATGAATTTTTTTTAGTTTTTATTTATCTTGACTTCTATGTTAGTTGGTTATTTCGTATGTTTGGGTCAAATCTTGCAAGTAACTTTTAAACTTTAATTTACTGCAATTTGGTATTCTTACATAAGCCAGATGACATTACATATTAATATTATTGTGTTCAATCGAATTTCTTATTGAGGGTGTAAAAAAAATGCTAAAAATATAAAATGCAATAAACCTAAAAAACAGTTCCCGTTATCGGAATTAACTGATATTTAATATACATATACGAATTTGATGACAATACCTATGTGTGTGTGTGAATGTCCTACACAGGGTGCGTAAAAATAATGCTAAAAAGTACAAAACATTTTCGGTCACCGAAATTCACTGAAATCGGTTGTACATACATAAACCCATTTGATGACACAATATTAAACCGAAAGTTAAAAAGTGATTAAACTTTCACAAACACAGAACTTGTAGAAATTTGAACATTTCCTTTAAACCCTAATGCGTGACACGACATTTTACTTAAAATAAAGCCTTCAGTTTTTAAGAACATTTTCAAATTATTTTTTAATATTTAGTTCAATAGTTTATAAATTACAGCTTGTATTAAGACATGTTTCCTAGAACTCGAAAGCCCTGGGCTGCAGCCCATATAGGTCCGACGACCCTGCTTCAATCATTAACAACTTCTCCTGTTTTTGTCGTTTTTTTTTGCTTGAAATCTTACTAGAATTGAAACTTTTAGGTAATAAAACTCAATGTTCAGATTCAGATACCTCTACAGAAAATCAACCTGACAGTGTTTCAGTCGCTAGTTTAAAAATAGCTGTACCATCGCAAGAGGCAAATTTAACAGGACATTCCTCAACCATTAGCAAACGTTTAGATAAAGACAAATATTTAAGTATAAATCTTGCGACAAACAGCTTAAATGAACATGATGATGAGACCAAAATAGATTTTTTTAGCCGTCCATCTCGACAGGAATTAAAAGAGTTTTTTACCTATCACCCACAAACTCGAACAGATCAATGCGCAGTGGATATTAACAGTGTTTTTAAGATCAAATTACCATCAAACTCGTAGATTGTGGCTGTCCTACAGTACTATAAAAAGGAAATTATACTGCTCGGTATGTTTAGCTTTCTGCGGTTCCAATGAAACAAATATATTTACAAAAGGAATGAGTGACTGGAGACATGTTCATCATCAATGAACACGAACACTCTAATATGCACGGAAGAAACTGCCAATCTTATTTTTTGTATTCTGCCGACAAAACTATTGATAAACTGCTTTTTAAAGATATGACCACAAAACATAATTCAAAAGTTACGATAAACAGGCAGATCCTAGACAGGGTAATCAATGTAATAAAACTTATTGGGAAAAGAGGCTTATCTTTCAGGTAAAAAAGTATCATGTATCTTAATTAAATATTAGGTATATACAAAACATGCATGCAAGATTCATGTTCCCATTTATAAAAGATTCAGCAATCGACATAAAAATCCCATATTGAAGGTGCATATTAATTAATAACATTATATTATAACTAATATTAAAGAGAACATATTTATTTTAGGGGAGCAAATGAATCAACATGTTCAATGGATAATGAAAATCTTGATCACGGAAATTTTTTAGAGATAATTATGCTGATTGGAAAATATGATATCATCCTAAAGACCCATTTAGATAAGATAATCAAACAAAGCAAGGAATATAAAAACAGCGAGTTGGTAATTTTTTGAAATATCTTTCCAAAACTACCGTTAATAATATAATTTTTGCAATGTCTACAAAAATTAAAGAAATTATATCCAAAGAAATAATCCAGGCAGTAATGTATTTACTGAAATTAGACACGACACAACACAAGACATTTCTGTGACAGATCAATGCTCAGTTGTAATCAGGTATGTTTTTAAAGATTTATAATATTTAAATTTTTGTAGTTTTTGTTATACTTAAATTTTTGTAAGGCAAAATTCATCTTTGTTTTTTTATTTTTTAGATACGTTTATCAAAGCAACATTAATGAAAGATTGTTAGGAGTCATGATACCTCTGGCAAGGGTTTCCACACGATGCTTAAAACTGTACTGGAAGAAAATGGACTGAAAGTTGAAAATTGTGTTGCAGATTTTACTGACTGTGCAGTGAATATACAAGGAAAGTATAATGGCTTTTCAACTAAAATAATGGAAGAAAATAATGAGTACATTCATGTATGGTGTCACAGTCATATTTTAAATCTTGTAGTTGGCGATATCATGAAATCTCATGTTAAAGCAGCAGGGTTATTCACTTTGTTAAACTCCCTAGCTGTTTTTTTCAGAGACTCGCATAAACGAATGGGCGTTTGGCGTGAAATATCTAATGATCCCCAAAAACGATCACTTCAAATGCCCACCATCACTAGATGGTGGGCAAAAAAAGTGGCTCTAAGCAAAGTTTTCGGTAATTTCGGTGATTCCAAAGCATGTCTTTACATCGATGTTCTTCAGTCTCTGTTTATTATATTAAACAATCCGAATCTCAACGGCGATACCCACGGAACAGCGAAAAACCTTTTAGATGGCTTAGAAAAATATGAAAATATAATATTAGGCCAAATATTTTAAAAGATATTTTCAGTTACGGGTCCTTTATCCCGTTATTTACAAACAAAGGGCTTGAATCTTCTTATCTGCAACTCTATGGTAAAGAACTCTATTCAAGAAATAAAGTCCATGCAGAGAAAAATGACTGAAGTAGAAAAAGCTACAAATGACTTTTTATCATGGGCAACTTCTGAACTTGAAAAATGAGACTTGCAACATATCGAGATAGAAGAAGACTTCCCTGAACTTCGTTACAGAACGAAAAAGAAGTTTTTTGACGAGAAAGCCGTTGACGAACAACCTCAAACACAAAAAGATAAGTTTCGAGTTGGAATAATATATGTGTTATGTTCTATATAATGTTCTTCTCGACGTCGCTACTGAGTATGGGGTCTCGATTTTCAAAAAAGGGAGATTTATGCAGAGATTTTGCTATATTGGACCCTAAATATTTTAATGACTTAAAAGTTAATGGATTTCCCGAAGATGCGATGCAGTATATATTGCCAAAAATTAAAAAAACTGAGATCAATGAGATCAATACAAACTAAGCCTCAATGAACTTTTAAATAGAAAAGATGAAACTAATCCATTAAATAACTGGAGAATGGATGGGGACGAAAAAAATGACAACGTTTGTAAAAATATTACCGAAACTTATTGCCAAAATTGTGTAATCTGTTGTTACATAGTTATATTAAAATATAACATGTATCAAGAAGCTTATCCGATGTTGGCACTAGCTTATCAGTATCTTCTTACAATACCAATATCTCAAGTAACATGTGAAAGATCATTTTCAGTTGTAAAATACATACAAAATCGTCTAAGAAATAGATTAAGCGATGATCTATTGGAGGCATTTATGTTAATGAACATTGAAAAATCGGCGTTCTGTCAGATTGAAAATGATGAGATCATAGATAAAATTGCAGCATCAAGTTCGTTATTAAAAAAATCTTTAACCTACCAATAATAAGCATACCATTGCATATTAAAATGCTGTATCGTTTAATATATGAATATAAAATTTAGCTTTTTTTTAAGTTTGACTCTAAACACTCGTATTTAACGTAGTAGTAAGTGCATCAGCTGACTTTATTTACTATACAGGCTCTTCACTTAAAGACGTTTACTATACATATCTGGGAAGTCCTTCATGTTAACGTCTTGAAAGAAAGAATATCATAAAAAAGTGGCCAAGAGCAATTGTCTAAAAATATTAGGTTTCTAAACTGGCAGGGGACGCAGTTGCTAGGGTGAACAAAAAATTTTAAAAATTCTACAAAAACTCCCAGAACTAGATATAACTTTTATAATCGCATTGGAAAGCTGAGTTAATTTTCTATCACTTTGGTTCTAAACTTATTGTCATATCACCCTTAACACGTTGAGCCCCTCGTGCCCACTGTTGGGCATTTCAGTTTTACTCACTAGGACCAAATTTTTATTTTATTTGTTCTTCGTTATTATGTATTTTATTATATTTTAAAGTGCTTATTGCATGACCTGTTACTATTTTTACTTTACCCATTCTTATGTCGTGACCCACCGGTGGGCACTTAATTACAAAATGTATATTTATATTCTGAGACCGCGTTGCCCACGGGTGACCACTAATTTTTTTATTTAGTTTTTATTAATTTTTGGTGCAGGTCCTTCTCCTTTTTTTCAGATTTGAATAATTATGGCCGCTGAAAAGTTTCTAAGGGACGAAGAGCTGGAAAACCTTTCGGACGAAGATTCAATCATTTTGGAAGATGAACATACACAATCTTCAGACGATTTAATTGAAAAAAGAAACTTCGTGCTTAAAAATGATACCAGGTCATTCGATGACGATTCGAGTTCTCTGGTGCATCTTCGGCCGAGAAGATGCAAGCAAAAAAATATGGGATCGTGTTCAAGGAAATCACCTATCATTTAATGCAAGTTCCCAGAATATTGGCGTTGATCCAAATGTCAGGACTAAACTAGCAAGGAACGATTCAATTGAAGACAGAGTATTCGACCTTAAAAATGATGCCAAGTCATCCGATGACGATTCGAGTTCTTCTGGGGCCCAGATGATGTGATACCCTTGCCCAATTAGCAAGACAAAACATATTGGATCGTGTTCAAGGAAATCGCCTGTCATCTAATGCAAGTCCCCAGAATACTGGCGTTGATCCAAATGTCAGGGCTAAACTAGTAGGGAAGGATCCTGTAGAGTTGTTTAATCATTTTATTGACGATGAAATCATAGAGCTACTTCTTATTGAAACAAACAGGTTTGTTGCTTCTGCAGCAGCTGACTCTAACCGCGATACCAAAATTCCAAAATGGGAGGATACTGATTCCGTCGAAATGCGACGATTTTTGGGTATCACGTTATGGATGGGGTTTCTACCAATGCCATAGCTAAGGGCCTATTGATCAGCAAAAACATTATATCAAAATCGTATACCTCACATTATGAGCAGAAACAAATTCGAACGTCTTCTGGGAATGTTTCATGTAAGCAATAATAAAACGCCAAGAACCCAAGATGATCGCCTTCACAAAATATTAAACTTTCTGGACCTGGTTCAAGATAAATTTAAGTCATCTTACACCCCTCAAGACCCCGACGAAAGTAACGTCCCGTTTCGAGGGAGAATCTATTTCAGACAATACATACCAAACAAGCGACACCGGTACAATATAAAAGTATTTAAGTCGTACATTTCTGTATAATAAACTTGGGTTCTCAAGATTTGCACTGGAAAGGAACATATAGACAGTTTCCGTCTCTGAGAAAGTTTTAATGGAGTTTATGGAAGGTCTTCTGGATAGTGGACGTACCCACTTTACGGACAAATGGTATACCAGAGTAACATTATCTAAGTCTGATTGACAGAGAAACATACTTATTGGGCACATTGAGTGCGAAGAAGATATAGTTACGGCTAAGTTAAAGAAAAGTAAGGTTGTAGCGAGGCAAAATGAAGAAAAAACAGTAATTCTTAAGTAGAGAGATAAAAGAGAAGTAATCATGTTAAACACCAAGCACGACGACACCTCAATGACTTTTACGAGACAAGGAAAAGAAGTGACTAAACCCAATGTAGTTATCGAATACATTAAGAGAGCATTTATAGATCTCTCTGACCAGATGGCTGCTCGCGCATCTTTTCTAAAACGAATAATAAAATGGTACAAACGGCTACTGTTCCACTTGGTAACTCTTACGACAGTAGCAAATTCTCTATACCTTTTCGAAAAAAATAGCAATAAGAGAACCAATATTAATAAATTCAAAAAAGAAATAGTTCTTGGCCTTATTGAAGGATCAGACACTTCACTAGATATTTCTCGACCCTCAACTTTCAAGGGAACGGCAAATCAGCGTTGCGTGTTAGTAGGAGGACAGAAAAGAGTACCACGAAAAAGATGTAAATGCTACAGTAGCATGTCTATAATGCACAGTGCTGCTTACGGCCGTAAACATGGGAAAAAGGGGATACACTATGTATTTTCCTGTTTTTAAAATTTTTTAACAATACACTACTTGTTTTTGTGTTTTTTAGATCTTGAGAATTGCTTAACCTTGAAAAGCATTTGGTTTAGATTAATTTTATTCCACTATTTTTCATAAAACACTGTTATTTTCTGTTTTTTTTTTACATTTTGAGATTTAACATGTGTTCCTGAAGGTAACCCACAACACCGGTTGTTTTTTTTGTGTAAAATTTTGATAGTTAATGTGTAGTTTTAAAGGAAAACCAATATTTGACTTTCTCACCAAAAAACCAAATCTAAATTACTTAAACTGGCCAAACCAACATTTTCTGTGCTTTGTTCTGGGACCAAATAGTCGTTTGGAATGTGCAATCCTCATAAAATACGTGTTCGCGTGTGAGCAAGCGAACTCGCATTAAACGCTGCTCTGAGTGAGCACGTGATTCCAGGAAGTAAAATAGAAATGCCCACCTGTGGGCACACGGGGCTCATCGTGTTAGTAAGGGTGGGGGGAACTGTTGACTTACGAAACGTTTAAACCGCTATATCTTTTGAATCCCTTATCCGAACTGAATTTTTGAAAGGAAATTTCAAGCTGTTTTAGGATTCGAATCAAGTGAGATTTACTGGTTATTCACAAATTGGTTGGATGGCGTTGTTTGTAACGGTTACAGGTTTTTTCAATTTTCTTAAAAAAAGTTTTAAATGGAAGGTTATACTTCTCTTACAGCTTTTATTTTGAATTATAATAAAGTAAAAGATAATATTTAGTATATGAAGTTAAATAGCGAAGCTGCACAAAAAAAAAACCCATTCTCACTGAGAACTTCTAAAAATTTGAATATTTTCTTAAAAACTTGAGGTTTTATTTCAAGTCTGATGTTGTTTGCCGCCTCAAGCTTTTAAGAACATATTTGAATTTTTCCCTTCTCTCAAAATATTATTTTTTACTTCTTGGTTCAATACTTTACAAATAAAAGCTTGTTTTTTAATTATTTTTACGTACCCTGTATAAGAGATTCAGGTTTTTTTACGTCAATATTAGTTTTGGAGTAAGCAAAAGTTCTTAAGAAGAATAACTTTTTCTGCTAAAATCAATAATAAAAATGTTTCTCAATATTTCAATATTTTACGCACCTTGTATAAGATATTCTTCACGATTTTACTCCATGGTACCATATTATTACATTGTCACCGAAGTTACATAGAATGTACCAAATTTTAGCTCAGTCGGATGCCAGCAAGTGTTTGAAAAATAGATTACAAATTTTGAACCTGACAGACATACGAAGAAAGCAGGTGAAATAAAAGGTTGTAAAAATGATATTAAACCAATAAAGTGCCATGCAATTGCTTATTTTTATTCCGAACAATATTACTTACTTATCAGTACTGAGAACATTTCAGTTCAGTTACAATAAGTATGTAATGTATAAACGTAACTTTAATCAAGTCGCCCGGGAAAGTGAGACAAAAGCGTCACTGTCAACACGACAATTAGCGCGTCCAGCGAACACAGCGGTTGAGCAACAGCACAAACGCGTTAGGATTTTGTTGAGTAGAAAATCTTGGGTTTTCGCTGAACGGATACGTACTGATGCGTACGTTGACGTTGTGTGACGATTGTCAAAATTTAAGGTTATCTAAATGTTATGGTTATGATAGACATTTCAAATTCAAATGTTCTTGCAAATAATGGAAGAAATAATGATGGAATTCTTTCTCGAGAATGACTTTGATCTAAATAATGTTCTCCAAGGTATAGTTGAAAATGCTGTACCCGCAAATAATTTTATTTCATAGAATGGATGCAACCTATAATTAAGGCTATGTAGAAAATATTGGAACTAATTATAGCTTAGATGAGAGTTGTTATTTCATTAACCATGATATTTTCGCCATCTCCAGGTTCTTCTTCGATATTATTTTGGTGCAATCGTTTTGGGTTGCTTGTATTATCCTCCTCTGTAATTAAATTAATTCCTTATTATCCTTTTACTGTAAATTAGAAACCAAGTTATAACTTACCTGGTATATTTTTTGTACTATTGGGTTATTAACCATAATGTAGTCTTTTAGTATTAGAAATTTGCCTGATTTATTCATTTTTATATGCCAAAGTACAAACTGTATTTTATATTTTAATTTGACGATTCTATATAACAGACATCTTTTTGAATTTTTGAGGTTAAGATTTTCTGTCTGCGTTAGTCAGCATAAAAATCTAACGATGTGAGGGTTGTCGAACTGTTGACATTTAACGTATGGTCAACAGAATCGTTCAGCGAAATTTTGCTGGTAACGGTTTCAACTGTTGTGTTCGCTGAACGCGTTCAATTACTCTTTCTAAATGCTAACTGTCTATTTTCAATGTTTTCAGAATGCGACTAGGGCTTTAAGAGAATAAGCTTTGCGTTATCCTGTGAACTAATGAAGCGACGTTTACCAGCAATAGAAGAATTAATCTTCATAACATTATAAGAATTTGAAAATTCTATGCATTTTTAAGGTCAACCGCCATATCTTGTATTTGGCTGATGTTTTAGCTCGTTTGCTAGAGTAATGAAATTTCTCTGCGAGGCCCAAATCGATCTGTTACACCGGAGATATTATGTGAATATTTTTGTGCAGTAGCAGAATCGAGAATTGGAAGACCGCCCATAAAAGAGGGGACAGGGAGGTGCAAGTTGGCAAATTACGAGACACAATTACTTTAAAAAAATTATGAAATTTGAAAAAACCTGTAATTGGTACAAACAGCGCCATCCAACCAATTTGTGAAAAACTAGGGAGTCACTCGATTCGAATCCTGAAACAGCTTGTATTTTGTATAAGCCTGAGCTCATTCAATTCGGATAAGGGGTCCAGAAGATGTAGCGATTTAAATCATTTGTAAGTCAAGAGCACATTAAGGATGATATGACAATAAGTTTAGAACCAAACTGATAGGAAATTAAGTCAGCTTTCCAATGAGATTATAAAAGTTATATCTAGTTTTGGGAGCTATTGAAGAGTTTCTGAAATTTATTGTTCACCCTTGCAACTGCGCCCCCTTGAGGTCAAGGAAATTTAAACATATTTTAAATCAATTGGCCATTTTTGTTATAACCTTTTTTTTTCAAGAACTAAATTTAGCGGGGCTGCAGTCAGAAAAGGTGGGTGGGACCCTAGATTAAAACACTTTGTTGCTTTGCCAAACTTTCGGCAACTATTTATTGTCTTACTCAAGACAGCTTAATTTTTTTTTAATAAATAATTGAATACATTTTTTAATAGTTGTTTGAGACTTACTAGTTAGTTTTTTCCTGAAGAACAATACTATAAAACATCATATACTAGCTAGAAATGTATAAATTATATACTCACGGACTATCCTAACTTATTAAACATTATGTATTTATTAGACTACTGTGTGTCCAGAACCCTTTGGTCATTTTATGTTCATTTGACGACTGATTTATTTTAAAATAGTATTATTTTTTATTCCATTCCTAGTTTCGCATTTTTTTAACTTTTCAATGTCTTTGGTCGATTAGCGTCCGAACGCTGCTGAAAAAATGTATCAATATATATATATATATATATATATATATATATATATATATATATATATATATATATATATATATATATATATATATATATATATATATATATATATATAATAAATAATTGAATACATTTTTTAATAGTTGTTTGAGACTTACTATTTAGTTTTTTTTCCTGAAGAACAATTCTGTAGAACATCATATATTTTACTGTATACATTATATATTCAAGGACTATCCTAACTTATTAAACGTTATGTATTTATTAGACTTCTGTGGAGAATACATTTTCTTTAATAAGATTCAGATGAAAACCTCTAATGTGTAGAACCCTTCGGTCATTTTATGTTCATTTGACGACTGATTTATTTTAAAATGGTATTATTTTTTTTATTCCATTCCTAGTTTCGCATTTTTTTAGTAGTTGTTTGATATATATATATATATATATATATATATATATATATATATATATATATATATATATATATATATATATATATATATATATATATATATATATATATATATATATATATATATATATATATATATATATATATATATATATATATATATATATATATATATATATATATATATATATATATATATATACACTCAAGTGCAAAAAATTCGATCCATTTCTTTTTTCTCATTTATTTTAAGTATTTCGACTCTCAAGTTATTATATGACATATGTATCTTCAGGTATGCCCTCGTATATCCCAAATAAACCAAAATATTTATATTAGTTCTGCATTTCTCATCGCAAATAGGAATTTATGTTTTTATTTGTTAAAATTCCTCCGATAAGCGAAAATATAAATCCTTGTTGGTTGCATTTATTTTAACCCGGGTTACCATAGTGATCTTGTAGTGTCAAAAGGCGTTGCATTCTTAATTCTAATTGCCATAAAATGTTCTTAACTCCGACGGATGCAGCTAGAGCGGTTGCTTTAGTTCAAGATGGTCGTAGCCAGTATTATGCAGCTAATGTGTTAGGTGTTAGTCGTTCGGCGGTTCAAAGAGCAGTTCAGCGATTCAATGAAACCGGCAATTTCACAAGGCGGCCAGGTTCCGGTCGTAGAAGGGCAACATCCGAACGAGATGACCGATTTTTGGTAACTTCATGTTTGAGAAATCGGCATGACACATCAGTTCAATTGGCCAATCATCTGAATGAAGTGAGAAATGTGGATGTAAGCAGGTGGACAGTTCGGCGTCGACTTGCTGAAGCTCATTTAGCATCCAGAAGACCAGCCCTATGTCCACTATTATCCGTAGAACATCGCAGAAATAGACTTGCCTTTGCAAGGGAACACGAAAACTGGAATGACGCAGATTGGCATTGTTCTCAGATGAGTCCAAGTTTACCTTGAGGTCACCAGACGGCCGCGAAAGAGTTTGGCGGAGGCAAGGAGAGCGATTTGCTCAGTGCAATATTGCAGAAAGAATAAGCTATCGAGGAGGATCAGTCATGGTTTGGGGTGGTATAAGTTTCGAAGCTCGTACTGACCTAGCTGGCGTGGATGGCGGTTCTATGACGGGTGAAAGATACATAACGACCATTCTTGATGAGCATGTGATACCTTTTGCCCCGTTCATCGGACCCAATTTTATTTTCATGGACGATAATGCGCGTCCGCACCGTGCTAGGATCGTCAATGACTATTTAGAAGAGGTGGGAATTGTCCGTATGAATTGGCCAGCTTGCAGTCCTGATCTCAATCCAATTGAGCATCTTTGGGACATAATGGGAAAGCAATATCGAGCACGACTACCTCGTCCAAACAACTTGGCTGAGCTTGGTGCGGCTGTTCAGGAAATATGGAGAGAATTGGACCAAACTGACATCCAGAGCTTGATTACCTCGATGCCACGCCGTCTTCAGCTGTTATAAGGGCCCGAGGAGGAAACACTAGGTATTAAGTATCACTGAATACACCACATTTTTTTGTATTATAGCGAATGGCTATATAAAATAAAGATTTATTTTCTGTAAACTATGCGTTTTATTGATATTCAATACGTATTTTTCAATCTATAACTTATTTTAAAGTTTAATATCCAAAGATCTTTATTTTTATTAAAAAATTCGTACGGATCGAATTTTTTGCACCTGAGTGTATATATATATATATATATATATATATATATATATATATATATATATATATATATATATATATATATATATATATATATATATATATATATATATATATATATATATATATATATATATATATATATATATATATATATATATATATATTTATATATATATTCATAAAATTCAAATAACCACGAACGTTTTTACGTTCTAATAGTCACTTACCAAATGGTACTGCCATAAAAAATATTATGCTCCAGCTTGGCTAATTTTTCCATTTTAACTCGATTTTTAGTTTTTGTAATTATTTGCCTGGAAGATTATATTTGTTAATAGTGTGGTTTTGTATCAAGATATGGTTGAAGATTCTCCCTTTTTCAAAAACATTTTGGGTTATACAGGGTGCGGCCACAAAATAAGGTACCACAAGGATACATTTTTTAAATGGATCAGCCTGTATTTGAGTCCGTTTTTGAATTCTGTGGAATTCCAAGACTTTTATATTACATATTTAATAGTCGAAAATCTTATAGTTTTAGAGATGATTCGAATAAAAATAAAAATTTTGCATTTTCAAGCTTCTGTTTATTGTCAAAATACTACTTAAATTTAGATCAAAGACCATATAAATTTTTATACAGAGTAAAGTAAAAGCCAAATAAATATATTCACTATGAAATATTTTAAATTTTATTTACAGGGTGTTTCTTCTAGAAGCTCAAAATCACAAAAATGTATATAACAAAATTTTATTTTCTTTTAATAGTATCTGTATATTTTTCTGCGATTTTATGTATCACCTAAAATTTTTTTTAATAATGTCCTTACATTTCTCTAGCAGATGTCGAAATATTTTGATTTTTCTAGTTTCTCATGTTACTATTTTAAATAAGTTAACAACAGAACGAAGTATCCATGGAAAACAAATAAAAACATTGTCACTGACTGGGTGACATTAAGATACTACTTAATTAGGTTCATTTTTAAGTCAAACGATTTTACTGTCAAGTTGTTTGTAACTAAAATGAATTTTGCGTGAAGTGAATTAATCGATATGATTTATGTTTTGGGACAGGCAGATAAAAATTGCCTTTTAACAGAAAAGTTATTCAAGACAAAATGTCCAGAGCGGAGAGCACCCAGTCCACGGAGTTTTCAAATCTTAACGGGACGTTTTGATTCACCGGGCAGTGAGCAATGCTTAAACCGTAAAGCTCTCAATAGAAAAGTTGATGATGGAAAAGACCTCGAAATATTATCACAAGTTCAGGAGAACAACACGCAAGTATAAATACTGCCCATGCCATATTGAACTTCATCAAGAACTTTACTGTGATGATTTTCAAAGGTGCGAAATTTACTGCTAATGGTTAGGGGCCTAAATTGAAGTAAACTAAAACTTTAAAAAGTGTCATGTATTCAGATGAAGTTACATTCAGAAGTAATGGTGCTGTCAGTAGGCACAATATGCGTTATTATGCAATGGAGAACCATTACTGGATCCGTAGAGTTCAACACTAAAATTATTGGTCGATTATCAAGGCATATTTTTCTAATGAACCTTTAAACGGACGTACTTATTTACTTTTCTTGTAACAGCAATTCCCGATACTATTGGAGGAAGTGAATTTTAACGACCGTTAAAATATGTGGCTGCAAGAAGGTGGAGCCCCCACCTCACTTTTATTTTGAAACGGGAGAATATTTGGATCAGCATTATTATCAAAGATGGGTTGGCCGCGGTGGTTTTGTTGCATGGCCGCTATAGCAAGAAGGGCATATTTTCGAATATTTATTAAGAAGAAACTGATTATTTTAGATTATAAAATTAGTGTGTTCCTTTAGTTTTAGTCTAAATGTAATATTCAGTTTTGCTATTTTTTGTTTTATTTTTATTAATTTTCTACGGTCATAACAATAAGTTGTTTAAAATACCAGAGCATAATACGCTAGGAAAAACAAAAGACAGGTTTAGGATATTATTGTTAAAATTTGAAGAATTTTGATGAGGCATAAAATGGTAGAAAAATATCCAGTGTTCCATTTAAAAAAAGTGAGGTTTTTTATAAAAAGTTTTGTGACATTGGGCCTCTAGGGAAAACACCCTGTAAATAGAATTTGAAATATTTGATAGTATCTATATTTATTTGGCTTTTACTTTCTTCCAGAATTTTATGGTGCTTGTGGGATTAAAATTTAGGTAGCATTTTGACAATAAATAGAAGCTTGCGAATGCTAAATTGTTATTTTAATTTGAATTATCTCTGAAACTACAAGATTTTCGAATATCAAACACGTAAAGTCTTTGGAATTACACGTGGAATTCATAAATGAACTCAAATACAGGAGATCCTTTTAAAAAATGTTTATATATATATATATATATATATATATATATATATATATATATATATATATACAGGGTGTCCCAACTAAAAGTATCCACCCCAAATAACAAGTCGCCAAGACAAAAAAAAATAAAACGCTCGGACCCGTCGATTTTGCTTTTGATGGGGAAACATTTTGCGCCTATTTTCAATTTCGCAACATCACCCTCTGAGCGGGGGTGAGATTCACCCCCAAAATGTTAAATGGAAAGGGGGGTCGAGTGATACCTTATTTTGAAGGGTTTCCGACCCTGGTTACAACTGCCAAGTTTGAAGCCTCTGCTGTCATTCCCGAAGAAATGGCAGCTTGTCGAAAAAAAAATATTAATAAATTAACTGCAAGAGTTGGCTGCTTTAAATTTAGGGTATGATGCAGGCTAGTGAAAAGATTTTAATAATAATTACTCCGGACGAGAGGAAAATAAAAATAGTAAATGAAAATTAATGGGGAATTTTTGAGTTTAAGAAATGTTTTCTACAAAGACTAAATTATTTTATGAATTGTTCGAAATGTTCGCCATTTACTCCCTTGCAATGAAACAGACCGTTGCCAAAACGTTTAAGCTAACTTGTCGAATTGTCACTGTACAAAATTAAAAAAAAAATCAGCATTCCATTCTTACTGTTATCATAAAACCTCAGCAACAAACAAAATAAAATCACATTGTTATCGTTTATTTAGTGTCAAGTATTCATGCGTTTATTACAGTTTGTGCATTTTATTTATTTTGTCTGAAAGTGTTAAAAGACGAAAGTTTCTAACAATTGCCTATGACGTTTACGATACAAGAGAGAATCGAAATTATTGTTCTTTACATTAGAAACAATAATTGTGCGAGAGCTGCAGCTGTAAGTTTTAATGAATCTCATCCCGAACATTCTTTGACTCATAGAAGTGTATTACAACTGTGGAACAAATTTTTCGAAACCGGCTCAGTTTTCAATAAAAAGCATGAAAGAGTAAGACCAATAAGAAATGAAAATGTTGAGGTTGCAGTCCTTGGCCATGTTGCTATGGTCCCAAGTAACTCCATCAGAGAAACAGCTGCAATATCAGGAGTCTCCCGAAGCAGTGTTCACCGGATTCTAAAATCCCATAAGTTTCGACCCTTTAAATATCAATTGCTTCACGAAATGAACGAAGATGACTTTGATCGCAGAGTAGAGTTTTGTGAGAATATTTCTGAAAAATTAAACAACCATACCATTTCATTGTACAATATTTGTTTTTCTGACGAAGCCACATTTTACTTAAATGGAGAAGTAAACCGTCACAACTGCAGGTATTGAAGCGACAGCAACCCCCATTTATTCAGGGAAACCCATAGCCAGCATCCTTTAAAAGTAAACGTGTGGGCGGGAATTCTAGGCAATCACGTTGTTGGACCTTTTTTCATAGAAGGCAATTTAAATGGTGAAAGCTATTTAAATTTACTTGAAAATGCCATCGATCCGCAGATTACTGAGATTCTAGAAAACGACCAGGATTTAACTGAAGATCAGATATTCTTTCAACAAGATGGAGCACCTCCTCACTACGCTCGTCCGGTAAGAGATTTTCTCGATAATACTTTTCCCGATCACTGGATTGGAAGAAGAGGTCCCATCGAATGGCCGGCACGATCACCTGATTTGACGCCGTTGGACTTCTTCCTTTGGGGACACTTGAAAACAAAGATTTTTAAGGTGCAGCCAGAATCACTTGCGGATTTAAAACAGCGAATAGTAGCTGATATATATATATATATATATATATATATATATATATATATATATATATATATATAGGGTGATTCATGAGGAAATGTCAATACTTCAAGTACATATTCAGGACCGAAAAATTAACATAAAAGTCTATATAAATAAGGCCTTAATTCTCGAGATACAGAGTGTTAAAGTTTTTATTTAATTTTCCTATTTTTTTAAATAAAATCTATGATAATGTAAATAATGGAGTGAAAATTGATATACGGGGGTTTTTTGGTATGACAAATTCGAATCTAATATTAGTATTGTTCTTACTTGTAGGGAGCGCCACCTACATGTCTTTCTACTTCTTCGAACAATCACAACTTTTTGGTACAGTCTTGTATTACATTTTTGAGTAAAACAAATTATTCCCTTGCCATTTCTTCGTCAAAAAGGTATACCTGTTAAAACTGGATACGAGCAACCGTTTTCGAGATATTTGGATTTCGGCGCATGTATTTTTTTATCGCAAAATTTTAAAAGTTTGTTATTTTGTCCAAATCTTGGCATAAAAGCTTTGAAATGAAAGACTAACACATTTTTTTGAGGTGTGTATTCAGTGCCTCAGACATAAACTAAACAAAAGGTATTTAATTTTTATTAAAATTGTTGTTATTTGTTTTAATAAAATCTAGGTTACGTTTTATAATTTTTAAAAATTCCATCATTTGCTTCTAAGCACAGGTCAGCTCTATGGTGTATAGCTCGGGTTGCTCTGTGGATACATTCGGGCGCATTTCTTAGTGTTTGTGCTGCGTTTGTTATCCGATCCAATAATGCTTCTCTTGTATTTACTTTAGTGGAATATACCAGTAATTTGAACCATCCCCAAATAATCCAAAGGATTAAGGTCTGGCGATCTAGGTAGCCAATTAAACGGAACTCCCCGACCAATCCATCGGTTTGGAAAGTTTTGGTTTAAAAAATCTCTTACAAGTAAACTGTAGTGTGCAGGGGCTCCATCATGCTGCAAATACATGTTTTATCTTACATTAAGTGGAACATCTTCTAATAGATTTCGCAAGTGATTTTCAAGAAAGTTTAAATATTTTTCTCCTGTAAGACTACCGTCGATTAGAAATGGACCAATTAAATGACCATTTAACATTCCACACCACACATTAATGCTAAATTTATGTTGGAAATTATGTTCTACTGTACCGTGATGATTTTCATAGGACCACCGGTGTTCATTGTGAAGATTATTTATACCATCACGCGTGAAGTGTGCTTCATCAGTGAACAAAACATACCTATACAACCTTTGATCTTCAATAATCCAGTTACAGAATTGCATTCTCAACTCAAAATCACCCTCCTGCAAATGTTGAACCCGTTGTAAATGAAATGGGTATAAACAATTAATGTGAAGATTTCTCCAAGCAGACGATTGTGTAATTTGATAAGTATCTGCAATCCGCCTAGTGCTTATGCTTGGATCATTTTCGACGGCATTGAGTATAGCCTCTTCTACTTCAACGTTGGGTCCCGATTCCCTTTCAGATACAATTTTCGCACTTGGAAACATCCCAGATTCTCCAGCAGTAGTGAAAACTTGTTGAAAAACTCTTCTATCTGGCACCCTTCTATCTGGAAAACGACGCTGGTACTCCGCGACTGCTTGAATTGCGACCCTATTGCAGAACCCATAGACGAATATCATATCTGTATATTCACGATGCGAGCATATCATAGGCATAATGACGTATTTAGATCTAAAGTTTCTTAAATGATTATTGTCAGATAATAAAAGTTATGAACAGAAATTGACAGTGACAAAATTTGATCTTATTATTAACTGACGTTACTATTGCTAAGTAACAGGAAAAACGATGAGAACACCAACCAGCAGTTGTTCTGTCAGGCAAGGCACACTTCTATTTTTTTGCAATACATGCATACTTTATGTGAATTTGATACAAAAAAATCACATGCTCCGAAACTGTTTTAAATCCAAATATCTCGAAAACGGTTGCTCGTATCCACTTTTAACAGGTATACCTTTTTGACGTAGAAATGGCAAGGGAATAATTTGTTTTGCTCAAAAATGTAATACAAGACTGTACCAAGAAGTTGTGATTGTTCAAAGAAGTAGAAAAACATGTAGGTGGCGCCCCCTACAAGTAAGAGCAATACTAATATTAGATTAGAATTTGTCATACCAAAAAACCCCCGTATATCAATTTTCACTCCATTATTTGCATTATCATAGAACCGCACAGAAATTGAAATTTCTGTTTCTCTTTTATATTTGCACAGATGTGTCGTCTTGTGCTCCAAAGTAGGTCGCATCTAAAGCGATTTAGTTGCACCATAGTACCTACAGATGGCGCCACTGGTTGCCTATTTCCCTCGTCGACTTTCAAAGTCGAATGACATGACACCTGATTCTCGACAAAATGGTGAAGGAGTAATCCTTACCGTTACTGGTTTTATATATATATATATAAATATATAAATATATATATATATATATATATATATATATATATAAATAAATAAATATATATATATATATATATATATATATATATATATATATATATAATATATATATATATATATATATATATATATATATATATATAATATATATATATATATATATATATATATATATATATATATATATATAAATATATATATATATATATATATATATATATATATATATATATATATATATATATATATATATATATATATATATATATATATATATATATATATATATATATATATATATATATATATATATATATATATATATATATATATATATATATATATATATATATATATATATATATATATATATATATATATATATATATATATATATATATATATATATATATATATATATATATATATATATATATATATATATATATATATATATATATATATATATATATATATATATATATATATATATATATATATATATATATATATATATATATATATATATATATATATATATATATATATATATATATATATATATATATATATATATATATATATATATATATATATATATATATATATATATATATATATATATATATATATATATATATATATATATATATATATATATATATATATATATATATATATATATATATATATATATATATATATATATATATATATATATATATATATATATATATATATATATATATATATATATATATATATATATATATATATATATATATATATATATATATATATATAAATATATATATATATATATATATATATATATATATATATATATATATATATATATATATATATATATATATATATATATATATATATATATATATATATATTTATATATATATATATATATATATATATATATATATATATATATATATATATATATATATATATATATATATATATATATATATATATATATATATATATATATATATATATATATATATATATATATATATATATATATATATATATATATATATATATATATATATATATATATATATATATATATATATATATATATATATATATATATATATATATATATATATATATATATATATATATATATATATATATATATATATATATATATATATATATATATATATATATATATATATATATATATATATATATATATATATATATATATATATAAATATATATATATATATATATATATATATATATATATATATATATATAGAGGGTATTATGAGGAAATGTCAATACTTCAGGTACATATTCAGGACCAAAAAATAAACATAAAAGTGTATATAAATAAGTGTCCGCATATATATATATATATATATATATATATATATATATATATATATATATATATATATATATATATATATATATATATATATATATATATATATATATATATATATATATATAAATATATATATTTGTTTTTATATCATTATTGAATCCATTTATTGACATGATACGGTGATTATTGACTCCTTGGCGTTATTGATACCGCATATCGGAGTCAATAATGCAACCCATGTATAACATGTTTCCCGCTATTTTTTTAAAGGACATTTTTACGTTTAAATTATTAGGATGCCTCCTCCACCCCAAAAATGGACCAATCCTAGGGCTAGCCAAAAAAGTGTCTGAGATATCAACGAATCATTCTTGTGAAAGCGGACGTAACAACATACATTTTTAGTTCACCCTAATTCCGATAAGACTTTTTAGATTTTAAATATTGTGTTCTTAGTTTAGTTGGATTCGGTCTGTATTTCAGTAGGGTTTCTGTTGCTTCCGACATGTCCAGGGGTAAAAAACTAGTGAATATGTGCTCAAATATTGAAAGTGATGAAATGGGTAAGTGTATTATTTTAATATTACCTTAGTAAGTATACATTTGCTATAAAATTAAATCAATGTGAATTTATCATATGCGTATCATGATACTTTTGGCGCGAAAGATAATCATTGTGTTTTATTCCATTTTTGATTGCTGATTCTAGGTTTTTGGGTATTTTTTATAATAGTGTTTCACTGCACTCTGATATCAATATGATAAACATACTGTCTCAAACAAAATGATGTTTACTTTCTTCGTAATCAGTTAAGAATTCGAGTGGTGCATTGCGGCTTGGAGCAAGAAGTTTGATGCGCTGATCGAGAGTGTCTTTTCGTGCGCGAATTATGCACTAGATTATTTTACAAACTGTCTTTTTGTAAAAATGTTTCTTAAGAACTAATAATTAAATCAATGACAATGAAGGTGAAACCTAGCAGTTCGAATTTTAAAATAACCTTAGTTTTATAAAGACTAGAGGTTTGTTGAAAAGTGCTACTTTGCCCACGGTTGTAAGAAAGTATCTTTTTCTACAACCGACAAATTTTCGCTTTTAAAAAATAAGTGCAAAGTAACCCAATTTTGACCTTAGTAGACAGCGTAAAACATCTGGTGCAATCAAAATACAAGCTTTATAACCAAACTACACCACAACTTGTTACGTTCTGGACGCGCGTTTCGATAATCAAGTTAGCATCATCAGCAGATGATGTAAATTGGTGTAATGTTTACCGAAAAAATATCGGGTGTAATTCGAGCGCAATGTGATGTGCGAGATCGCTCAGGGCGGCAATTATCACTTTGCGCTCTTAATAAGTACACAAATAGCTGTGGCGGTATAGCTTTAAATCATTAGTCTGTTTTAATTGTTTAACTTTAAACAAATATTATCTTTTTATTTAAGACTTAAAGAGATCATTCAGTTTCTGGGAGATTAAAAAGAAAAAGAACTGGTTCTGTAATCGGGGGCTGTCACCCGATCATTCAGAAACAACGGTAAGTGTGACTCTAATTTCGTATACAAAAATGTAAGCAAAGATTGTAGCTAATTTTATTTTTAAAAAGTTCAAATAAACCAAAAGCTGTTTAAAAAGCTAATTAATGAATCTTACTTTGATTTGCAATTTTTGGAAAATAATCGAACAATATGACATTTTAAAGATATTAGAATTATGAAATTATTGGATTTTATGATCTGACGTTTTAATAAAAAAAAATGGAGGGGATGAAGGGGTTATAGGGTGTAAAAAGGGCGAAAGGGGGTAAAAAACTGGAAATATTTGGAAAATATGGAGTAAAATACAGTTTAATTATATCATCAAGATTATAGGTTGATCCGTATTTATTTTGTCACATGCAACCCTCCACCTTAAGGGTAGCGGGAGAGGGGGGGGGTAAAATATAACGTAGGACGTTATTTTAAAAGTTTTTTGTATACAGAGTGATTAAAAAATATTCACTCATTACAATATATACATATACAGGGTGGTCCATAAGTAATGGTACATAGCGCAGGGGTGAATTCCTGACATCAAAATATTACGATCTAGCTAAATTGTCCGAATCCGAAAGTTGATATTAATAAAGATACAGGGCGTTGAAATTAAAATTTTATTTGCAATTTTTGTGGACAACTTTGGCAAAAAATAATGTTTTTGCACAAAATTTGGTAGCCAGGGGTTTTTTGAGGTGTCACATCAAAATATGGTATAAATTTTAATGTAGTACGTAGAGGGCGCACCGTACGCTATCATTATTTATTTTAATTTGCTGTAACTTTTTTGACACTAAACTTTTCAGATTTTTTATAATCACATCTTATTCAAAAACCTTTTTTAAGCAAAAAATATATGCCTGTTTAATAACGCTAGGTGCAACCGTTTTTGAGAAACTTGCAAATTTCTGCATCGATGCAGGTTATGGGGCCATTTAGGTGCCAGATAAAGTTGCTCAGAACTTTACAAAAACTGAGTATATGATAGACCTTGACAAAATGAACAAATTTTCTCCTACAAAGACGTATTAAAAAATTATTCGTTCTCAAGATACAGGGTGATGATTTTTAAAAAATATCGGGTTTTCTCAACATCTGGTATCTTTAGAACAAATCATTTTCCGGTACACCTTTGTAGAAAAAAGTTGTTTATTTTGGCGTTCTATCACATAATCGGTTTTTGTAAAGTTCTGAGCAACTTCATTAGGCGTCTAAGTGACGTCATAACCTGCATCGATGCAGAAATTTGCAAATTTATCAAAAACGGTTGACCTTAGCGTTATTAAGCAAGTATACCTTTTTTGCTTAAAAAAGGTTTAAGAATAAGATTTTATTATAAAAAATGTCAAAAGATTACTGTCAAAAAAGTTACGGCAAATTAAAGTAAATAATGATAGCGTGCAAAGCGCCCCTACGTACTACATAAAAATTAATATCATAGTTTGATTTCTCACCAAGATAAGAGCAATAACCCCCGGTTACCAAATTTTGTGCAAAATCATTATTTTTTGCCAAAGTTATCAAAAAAAATTGCAAATAAAATTTCAACTTCAACGCCCTGTATCTTTATAAATATCAACTTTCGGATTCGGACACTTTGGCTAGATCGCAATATTTTGATGTCAGGAATTTACTCTTGCGCTATGTACCATTACTTTTGGACCACCCTGTATATGCATACATAAAATTCCCAAAAAACACGTTCTGTACAAATTTAGCGACATTCTATAATGGATATTTCTTTGGTTTTTTCATCACAAAATTTACTATACTGGATGATAAAAATAAAAATTCACTAGAAAGTTTTTAATTTAAAAATGAACTTCAAAAAAACAGATAAACTAAAAAGTAAAAAATAATTAAAAAACTTTTTTTTACTTTTTGGTTTTTTTGAAGGCGGTTAATTTTTTAATAAAAAATAATTATTAAACCATTATCGTTGATTGATTGATTTTTCTTTGTTAAAAACGATTGATTGATTTTTATTTGTTAAAAACGATTATTTCATCATTCATATCTTTGCATTAAATTTAACGCCTAGGATGCGTTTATGTTGGAGCTGCGATGAACTATAACAGCGACGATACTAGCGAAGCAAAGAAAATAATATTATTTTTTTTTCTATCATAATTTTCTTTACTTCGATAATAGAGCCGCTCCTATAAACGCACTGTAAATGTGGTTTGGTACTCTTTTATTCGTATTTTTAAGGTACCCGTCAATCCAGTCATGACTGAATTACCTAAGCAGGAGACAAACAATAAAATTATGATACATCAAATCTTAATTAAGAATCCAGGGAATACCGAGTTCTCGGATTTACTTGAAAACAAGGTCATGCTACAAAATACTATGATGTTACCTACTTATACTAAGAGTGATGCGATTCTTGATAATACAAAACAAAAGGTAATATTTCATTTTAAGGTAGGCATACATTTCGGAAATTACCCGAGGAAGAACTGAAGAGATCTGACGTCGGGGAGTTCTAGAGGGGCTGCCTAAGTCATAAAAGACTATAATTACACCTATTGATTCGAAGTAAACTGACCTGAGGGAAGCCAAGTGCCAGGTCTGTGCAGTTTTTTCTCTGATGATTTCCTAAATGTGTGGCTACTTTTACGCATGGTCCATGATGGTTATTCCATTTTCAGATTTTAAGTTTTTAGTTCACTATTTTTTGTCATGTCATTTATAAATTTTACTATCAGTTTTTGTTTGCTGTCTTGAAAAAAAGTAAAGAAACCTTTTTTTTTTTTAAACTAGATTGGCAGTGGTCAGGTTAAAGATTGGTGGAAAAATGAAAATGTCATAAAATGCTTGAGATTTGAAATGGAATTTTTGTTTGCCAAGCGTTAAGTGTTATTTTGGATGGCACCAACGAACTTATTAGGTTATGGACCAGACCATATTTATCTCGGTATATAAAGCGGATTGCAGTCATCAGCAGAAAATGAAATCGTAGAGGGAGATGGAGCTAACGCGGAACAAAAAGGCGAGCATCGTATTATAATTTAAGTAGGTTTAATTATACTAAGGCAAAGAAAACAGGGTTTTTATATTTATATTCACTAGATAACATATGTTAAAAAATTTATTGGATTGTGTGCAGTAAACAGAGTTATGCAATACAGTTGAAGGAAAAAAATGTAAGGTCAAAATTTACCTACCTCAGAAATTTTAGTTCAGTTCATTTTTTCTCTTGTTATGGCTCAGCAACACTCCACCATTATTGAGATTCAGTAATCAACCATGAAAGAAGAACTAAGAAATTACTAAAACCTCTTTGTGTTTTAAGTTGATCCATTTCCTGGAGTGAAGATTATGACGTCTTTTGACAGTTGTTTTTATTTTGGTTCCGCGTTAGCTCTATCTCTCTCGCCCGGCACAGGAATCAATTCGAATCCATTACAACTGGTCCATACCTTTAATATGTCGTTCGGTGGCACAAGGGTGGCACTTATTTTTTATTTGATAATATTGACAGATAATTAATAGGATCGTTTTTTTACCTCGACAGTAAAAATTCGAAAACTTCATTGTACTCTCGTTCGACTCTTGTAACTCTCCCCTATCGACTCGAGCCAGTAACTTGTCTGAAAGAGTGTGCAAAGACTTGTTTCCAAAATGTTGGCTTAATCTTCCTCGATTTGGTGCAAAACTGTCCTAGATCCCTATTTTTCCAAAAATGAGTTATACATGCCTTTGAAGTAGGATTTTAATTTTGCTTGAAAACTATCCTAAATTTATAATCCCTATTCACTGACTCGAAGAAATATTTGGAGGATTTTGTACTAAACCGAGCGACGGCGATGTATTGTTTTTCAATTTTCGACAGTAGTACATTTTTAAAGGTGCCTTTTTCAGGTGATTGATACATACGAATCCTTAGAAGATGACAAGAGAGAAAATAAGACGCCTGAGGATCCATTTTACACAGATGAGGATTCATCATATGTTCCCGATGAATCATCCGACGACAGTGATATTCATGAAAATAAGGATGAGGTAGGTTATTATTAAATGTCGCTGCAATAGGCAGGTTCGGCATTTTTTTCTATTAAGTGTTGTCGAAAGCTTTTGTCATTTAAAAAATTAATTTCAAAAAATTAACATTATTTATGTTCGCTGTAAAAAATCTAGAGTGTGCGCGATGCTAAAAAACGTTTCTTTGCACGAGACTAGACCGTGTGATGCCAGTAACCTGACACTGATACTATATCTATACCATTTCATTCCCCGCTGGATTTGTCAAACAGGTATTTTTCAATTTGTTTGTCTTACAAAATTATACTTTTTCTAGTCTTACACCGATTCTTTGTTTTGAAATGCTTACAGTGAACGTAAATATTAATATTTTTATTAATCTTTTCATTTTGTTATAGATAAAAAGAAAATCACGGATTCTTCCCCGAATATTTAACCAATCTGGAAAGTTTGACCTTAAAAAAAACGAGTCACATGATATTAATAGCAAGAGCACTAGCACAGAAATATCAGATGAAGTGTCAAATATTGCACAGTGTCCTCCCAAGTCGTCTCAAGAATTAAATACAGGCAATTTGGTGACAGATTCGGGTGAGGATAGTAAAATTATATCTGCGGAAACAAACTTGTTGGAGAAACAGCCTGCCTCTAAGGCACCTTATAAAAGAAAGCCAGACTACTGCTATTTTTGTGAAACTGCGGTTCAAAACTATGTCAGACATATTCAACGGAATCATTCAACAGAAGTTGCAGTGGCTGAAATATTCTCCAAACCTCCCAAGAGTAAGGAAAGGCGATGTTTACTGGATAAACTTAGAAGAAAAGGAAATTTTTTAGCAAGTGCAGGAGCAAAAAACCGATTTAAAGTAGTGAGGGAATCCTATGTTCCAGACAGAACGACTTTACCATGTGACAATTGTTTGGGTTTTTTTTCGTCAAAAATTTTATATCGCCATAGGAATAAATGCACTGCTGGTAAATTAACTGGGTCTGCTCAGGCTGCTCGTCAAGCAAAACTGGTAATTAATAACATAATAGATCCTCGTTTAAAAAGAGAAGTATTTCCTCATATGCGCGCGGATAAAATATCTTTGGAGGCTCAGAATGATACGTTAATTTGCGCTTTTGGCGCACGATATCTTAACACGCATAGAGAAAAGCATTTCATTTCTGTAACTTCACGTAAAATGAGAGAACTTGCCAAAGTTTTAATTGAAGTTTGAAAGTGCAATTCGTCTATATCCTCAATGTTTTCCGCGTTACGTCCAGAATATTTCGATTTTTTTGTCGAAGCTGCAAAATGTATAGGAAAGTACGATACTGAAAAAGAAATATATTGCTCCCCCACCTTTGCAATGAATATTGCCACATCACTAAAGCAATGTTGTGAAATAGCTATTACTTATGCCTATAAGAAACACTCTAATTACCTAACAGTTTCGACCGCAGAGCACGAAGCAAACTTAAAAACTCTAATTACACTTTTTGAGTCAAATTGGCGTTATGAAGTTTCTACGGAAGCAGCTAATAATTTGCATATAAACAAATGGAATAAAATAACAATAGTTCCACTAGCAACCGACCTAAAGTTACTAAAGCAACATTTAATCAAAGTAGCTGAAGATTCTTTAAAAACTCTTAAGCAAAAGAATGACCCATCAGCGTATGATAAGCTGATGGAGACAGTATATTGTAGAGTTATATTGCTTAACAGAAAACGATCAGGTGAACTGGAACGAATTGGTTGGCATACATATTTAAATGTTCACCAGGAAACTCAAAATTATGAAGAATTTGATAAAGTTATATCTCCTACCGAACAAATACTGTTAAAATCATTAAAAAGAATTGTTATAAGAGGAAAGAGAGGTAGAGGCGTACCAGTGTTGTTCAGTACCGACGTACAAAGTCACCTTAAATATTTAATAGAAGTACGGGACAATTATATCCCAAAAAAAAATAACTACCTTTTTGCCAAGTCGAATTCATTATCACCGCTGATTGGGTGCAAGACATTAAATAAATACGCAAAGAGTTGTGGAGCTAAAAATCCATCATCCATAACTTCAACCCGTTTGCGAACACACCTCGCTACACTTTCCCAGCTTTTCAATTTATCGGAACAAGAAATTGAGCAATTAGCAATTGTATCAAACTGCAAAGATTTCTAAGCTTCTCTTGGTCATGGAAAAGGGTGGGGCGAGCCAATATCAAGGAAAGTCGTTAGATGACATACATATCAATATGGATGAAAATTTGCTAAGTGAGAATGAGGACAGTGATAATGAGGAAATAGTTGAAGAAAACTTAATAGAAACTTCAAATATTGTAGCTAATGAAGAAGTTGTGGTTCCAAAAAAAGGCAAAAAGCGTATACTTGTTCCATGGACCAGTAAACAAAAGGAAGTTGTTAAAAAATTTTTTAAGGAACACATCAGATTAAAGGTACCCCCTAAACGACATGAATATGAACAACTTAGGGAACTCCACCAAGAACTACTTAGCAACAAAGGCTGGCTTAAAATAAAGGTGTTTGTTCAAAACGAATATAGAAAAGTATAGGTAGCAGATATTTGTATGCTAATTTTTGTGTTTTTTGTTATTTATATTTAAAAGAAACTTAATAACACATGTTTTAACTCTGAATTATATTATTTTGTTTTGAATATTGCAAAATTTCAGGTAAATGTCAAAATGAAATATCTTTTTAAAAATGGTAGAATCTTCAAGAGATAAGAACTATCCAAACATTTTATTAGGTTGTCTTTCAAAGGTAGGTGATTAAGGTGAGATAGTTATGAAGTGTTATTGGGGCCCCATAAAAAAATATTGAAATATTATAAAATAGGCGGGTTTCACGTAGAAGTACAACACTTAATTTCTAAATTAATTTCATCACAAGTCTACTGTTAAAAAAACTAAATGAGACAATGCTTTGTAGAACGCTATAATTTTGATTTTGTTTTTGAGATAATGACCGTCCAAAAATGAAATCTCGGCATTTTGAAGGACTGTAAAATCCAAACCTTTGGAAGTAGAGCAAAACGGTTTGAACTTAGTTTAAGATCAAATGACACTACTTTAAAATTTACTGTCAACAGTCAAATCTGTCACTGATTCCGTCATTAGTATCATCGAATAGAATATTGAAAACTATTACAGGAAAGTGTGCTCTCGTTCTAATTTGTTTGGATTTGGCTATTTAGCTGCCATAGTTTTGAAATGAGTTTCAGAAAATTTCAGTCATAATAGCACCTGATAACTTTAAGCCACTTTGATCACTTACCTTTGAAAGACAACATTCTAACCTTTTGGGTGTTTCTTGGCTCGTAAAGATTTGACTATTTTTGAAAGGGTTATTGTCGAGGTTATTGTAGTTTGAAATTTACCTGAAATTTGGCAATAGATCATTTTCATGTGTGTATTTTAGAACAATGTTATGATGTTTTTGTAAATGTGAAAAAATTTTTATTTGAAATGTTCGATAATTGTTTACTTGGCATTTTAAGGTTCAGCGTTGTATATTTGAAGTGAAAATTGATCATGGTTCAGCTGAACTCGACTGGTACTTGAGCTTATTGATTTTTTGCACTGGTATCAAAACGTATTCAAAGTGACAGAAATTGGCAGCAATAAATCTTAAATGGAGAAGTTTAAGTATCATTCAAAAAAGCTGACACATAATTTGATCTTGGATTGTACAATAGAGCCTAAATGTTTTACAATTTAAGACATCCTATTTGTAATTTTATGTTAATTTTAAATCTACTTTAAAATGTTTCGTTTAACGCCATGTTTAAATAAAGCCTTAAATTGATACTATTGTATAATTCATTGGATAAAAAAAACGATTAAGAATAAAACTTTTAGAACTGCTTAGAAGCAACAATAACAAATAAGCATAACATCTAAAACTAATACATTATGGGCCTATTTTAAAACTTATTGGTGTAAATTGTACTTCTGAAATACTTTACATTTGAAGAAAAAAAGCAAACTCATGTTTATTAAAATGTATATTTAAAAATATATATAAAAAATATACGTAATAATTAGTCGCTATGGATACTTTCTCATTATTCCTAGTACATTTCTTGGCTGGTCATCTACTTTCAGTGCGGTTTCTTTTTTATTGTGTCGGTAACGTTAACAATTTGAGCTGAATCTAAAAATCATAGGCATGCTGTTAATTTAGGCTATTTTTGCGACTATGTAAATTATTTTCATTTTAAATTAAAAGGGTGTAGTGTGAAGAAACAAGAAAATGTTGCTCTTTTTAATGCATTCTACAAATAAAAATTAATAAAATAAGGATATTTTAAAGGAAATTAGAAAATTGCACGTAGTTTAAATGATGTTTAAAACTTACCCATAACAGCTCTCGTTAATTAGAAATTCTGGTCCTTTAGTTTCTTTCTAGTTAGTGTTTGGTGACCGAAGGGAGGTAGGTATTTTCAGTTAAATTGTTACAGATATATTACTTCCACCCTCTTTGCGAAAATCTTTAAAAATTGACAAATTTTATATCTAACTGCAGTAATCGCCAAATAATAAGCATTGCACTTCATATTATACGACCATCAATAATATGGAGTGTCCTTAGATTTAAACCCCGACGAGAAATTAATGAATTTTCAGGGCGTTTTTTACATTATCGCCGTAATATTTCTGATCTTTTTGTCCGAAGTTTTTTAATTTTTACGAGTAAGGATACTTAACTATAAATTACATAGACAAACTTATACTTTTTAAATATTTTAGATACTTACCACCAAAGATGAATCCGAAGAATCTGATCAATCTGAAAAAAAACAAGATTTTGTCAATCTTTTACATAGGTAAGGGTCAATATACTCACCTCCCCGCAATTTTATAACTTATCACAATGGCCGCAGTAATCGTAATGTTCATAATTGTGACAATGATCTACTCAGCATTAGTAAGGATTAAGAGCAACTT
>JAUTXW010000815.1:67500-210000 GCA_030620095.1 Kuschelorhynchus macadamiae
TGATATTCGAAAATCTTATAGTTTCAGAGATAATTCAAATTAAAATAACAATTTAGCATTCGCAAGCTTCTATTTATTGTCAAAATGCTACCTACATTTTAATCCCATAAGCACCATAAAATTCTGGAAGAAAGTAAAAGCCAATTAAATGTAGATACTATCAAATATTTCAAATTCTATTTACAGGGTGTTTTCCCTAGAGGTCCAAAGTCACAAAACTTTTCATAAAAAACCTCACTTTTTTTAAATGGAACACTTTATATTTTTCTACCATTTTACGCCTCATCAAAATTTAGCAATAATATCCTAAACTTGTCTTTTGTTTTTCCTAGCGTATTATGCTCTGGTATTTTCAACCACTTATTGTTATGACCGTAGAAAATTAATAAAAATAATAAAACAAAAAATAGCAAAACTGCATATTACATTTAGACTAAAACTAAAGGAACACACTAATTTTATAATCTAAAATAATCAGTTTCTTCTTAATAAATATTCGAAAATATGCCCTTCTTGCTATAGCGGCCATGCAACAAAACCACCGCGGCCAACCCATCTTTGATGATAATGCTGATCCAAATATTCTCCCGTTTCAAAATAAAAGTGAGGTAGGGGCTTCATCTTCTTGCAGCCACATATTTTGACGGTCGTTAAAATTCACTTCCTCCAATAGTATCGGGAATTGCTGTTACAAGAAAAGTAAATAAGTACGTCCGTTTAAAGGTTCATTAGAAAAATATGCCTTGATAATTCGGCCAGAATGCCGCACCACAGATTAATCGACCAATAATTTTGGTGTTGAACTCTACGGATCCAGTAAGGGTTCGCCATTGCATAATAACGCATATTGTGCCTACTGACAGCACCATTACTTCTGAATGTAACTTCATCTGAATACATGACACTTTTTAAAGTTTTAGTTTACTTCAATTTGGGCACGTAACCATTAGCAGTAAATTACGTACCTTTGAAAATCTTCACAGTAAAGTTCTTGATGAAGTTCAATATGGCATGGGTAGTATTTATACTTGCGTGTTGTTCTCCTGAACTTGTGATAATATTTCGAGGTCTTTTTCATCATCAACTTTTCTATTGAGAGCCTTACGATTTATGCTGTATGCTCACTGCCCGGTGAATCAAAGCGTCCCGTTAAGATTTGAAAACTCCGTGGACTGGGTGCTCTCCGCTCTGGACATTTTGTCTTGAATAACCTTTCTGTTAAAAGGCAATTTTGATCTGCCTGTCCCAAAACATAAATCATATCGATTAATACACGTCACGCAAAATTCATTTTAGTTACAAACAACTTGACAGTAAAATCGTTTGACTTAAAAATGAACCTAATTAAGTAGTATCTTAATGTCATCCAGTCAGTGACAATGTTTTTATTGGTTTTCCATGGCTACTTCGTTCTGTTGATAACTTATTTAAAATAGTAACATGAGAAACTAGAAAAATCAAAATATTTCGACATCTGTTAGAGAAAGGTAAGGACATTATTAAGAAAATTTTTAGGTGATACATAAAATCGCAGAAAAATATACAGGGTTCTATTAAAAATAAATAAAATTTTGTTATATACATTTTTGTGATTTTGAGCTTCTAGAAGAAACACCCTGTAAATAAAATTTAAAATATTTCATAGTAAATATATTTATTTGGCTTTTACTTTACTCTGTATACAACTTTATAGGGTCTTGGATCTAAATTTAAGTAGCATTTTGACAATAAACAGAAGCTTGCAAATGCAAATTTTTTATTTTTATTCGAATTATCTCGAAAACTATAAGATTTTCGACTATTAAATATATAATAGTCTTGGAATTCCACAGAATTCAAAAACGGACTCAATTACAGGCTGATCCATTTAAAAAAGGGAGAATCTTCAACCATATCTTGATACAAAACCACACTATTAACAAATATAATCTTCCAGGCAAAATACTACTCCACGCCATTGTTGACTCACCCTGTATATGTTTTACTTGAAATAATAATTGCAAAAACTAAAAATCGAGTTAAAATGGAAAAATTAGCCAAGCTGGAGCATAATATTTTTTATGGCAGTACCATTTGGTAAGTGACTATTTGAACGTAAAAACGTTCGTGGTTATTCGAATTTTATGAAAAAAAAAATATATGAAGCTGGATTTATATAGGAAAGAAAATAAAATAGGAAATAAAATAAGAGATTGCAAACTTCTATAATCTTATTTTACTTTATTTCGAAAATACGCCTGCGTATTGCGTCTTGAAACATATGATATTAAATATTTCACTGAATATTTTTGTATTTGGAAGGAGTTGCATGTGTCTTTAAATTAAAATTGTGTTAAAAAAATTTTATCCAATAAGTATATCAGTATTGAGTAGCTCTCAAAAAACTGTTGTGTTACTGGGTTTGGCAGCAATTTTATTTCATTTATTATTTTGTTTTATATTATTTTATTTCCTGTATAAATCCACCTTAAGAATGTTTTACGTACAGTTAAAAGGCGTTATAAAGGCGATTTTTAGGGCGGGCAAAATAAATTTGAGGTGACGGGCAATGCTGCCTTTTATAGTTAAGCCCGGATCGGATAATTGTTTGAGCAATTTGGTTTCTCATAGCAACTCTTCAATTTTTACTTCCTTTCAGGAAAATATGGTCGTCATAATATAAAGCATTGTTCTGACCAAGATCGTTCTAAATTAACAGGAATTATTGTAAATCTTCTCTCTGTTTAAGCTGATCATCAGTGACACAACCTGCAATAATTGTAGGATGTATAGGAAATGTCCTATACTATATCTTAATAACTACTGTCCATGGCTCCTTCAACTCTGATTTCTGTCGCATTAGAGCATTGTCTGCTCATTCTATTTTGTTAACAGCTATAATAATTTTTAGAAAATAAAATTGAGGTTAGTTTTTTTAGCAAAAACGAGTTCCTTATACTTCTGGTTAAACTTATTTTGCCTTTATTACTATATAGATACTATCCATAGCTCCTTCAACTCTTATTCCTGTCACATTACAACACTGTTTGCTCGTTCCAGCTGTTCTACTACAAGTTAAAATGAACGGAGCCATTTTGTTAAGGGTTTTAATAGTTTTTGGAAAACAAAAGTAGATGTCAGTTTTTCCAACTACAAATCTATCCCCTGCTGACCTAAAAAACATAATTAATTTACTTAATTTACAATTATTACAACATTCTTCTAATTTCTTTTTTTTACTTTTCTTTTACTTATTTTCTTACCAATGTCTCGAGATTAACATGATTCTAGTATGCATATGACTTTTATCCAATTGGCCGGTGTAGTGCACGTAAAGAAATAATATTAAAAAAAAAATGAAGTTTACTAAAACGAATAAAAAAATTTTTTTTTCGGTAAATATGTTAATATATATTACTGTGCAATCGAAGTGCAATTTTTTAAAATTCAACTTAAATATAATTAGCTAAACCTTGTAAATAAAATGGTTTTTTCACAAACGGTGTTTTACAATTTGTAGGCTTATGTTTTGTCAATAGTTTTGTGGTATCTAACTTTTAAGAGTTAGTATTTTTACCCGAACTTTGTTAAAATCGAGAAATTGCAATAATAAATGGGGTCCTAGGAAAAAAATAATTTCTCAAAATGTTGACATACTGATTTTTTTTATTTTATTATTTTTTTTAAATAAGGTCACGTGGGGCAAGAGCATTTCCGGGGCAAGTGCAGTATTTACCAATATTCTCCATATAGTTGATTAAATGGTCTTGCCATCTATGAACGAGGGGTCCAACTAACTTCTTTTTCTGAACTAAGGAGTTAGAATTTGTTTACGGTTTCCTACGTTCAAAGGACGCACATGTCAAATTTCAGTCGCATTTATAGTTTAAACACGAGTTGGTTCTGTTTTAGTAATCTGAGAATTTCTAGGAAATCTTTTGAGATTTTATTGTTATTTTTGGTGAGTAGCTATCTTATTATGATGTACTATTTGTAGTATTGTTAGTTTTGTGAGTACCTGGCATAAAATAGCTTTTTGAGGACAGAGCGCACTTGCCCCATCAAATCTGTACATCGGGGCAAGTGCGTCTTATGTAAATGGGGCAAGAGCAGCTCATAAAGCGCACTTGCCCCATATATAATATTAGGCATATTTTAAAGGTTTTATTTTTTTTCAGAGTAAGCGATGGTTCGCACCTATGTTAGAAAAACGCAAAGAGGATGTGGATATTCAAAAGAAGACCTCAAAATAGCTGTGAGTTCTGTTAAAAATGGTCTAATGACAACCTATATATGAAAAGTTCTTGGTTAACTGCATCCGGTGTTTACAAAAATGGGGTTTTGGTCTAACCAGAAAAGAGGTTTTGGAAATTGTTGCACAATATGTCAAAATTAACAACATTAATACTCAGTTTAAACATGGAATTCCGGGCGAAGACTGGTTCCTAAATTTTAAACGACGCCATAATCTTTCTATAAAGATGCCACAAAGTGTTGAATTTGCAAGAAAAAAGAATATTGATCCGTTTTTAATCTATCAGTACTTTGATTTACTCGAAAAAACTCTGAAAGACCTTAATTTGGAGAACAGGCCATCCCAAATATGGAATATGGACGAAAGTAGTTTTTGCTCAGACCCTTCTAAAACAAAAATTGTTGGCCAAAGGGGATTACCAGCTACTCGCACGACAAGTGGGCCTGGTAAGCAGAACACTACCATTCTAATGTGCGGTAGTGCAAGCGGGGAAAAAGCACCGCCATTAATTATTTTCAAAGGCAAGCACGTTTGGGATCAATGGGCAGCACCCCCAGGTAGTGAATATCCAAATACAACCTATGCAGAAACAGCTAATGGGTGGATGGAAAGCACAGTGTTTAAAAATTATTTTGAAAAAAGTTTTATTAAACATTTGTCTCCAGATCGTCCAGTTCTAGTAGTGTACGATGGACATGCTACGCATTTAAGCGTGGAGGTTATTAAAATTGCAATTGAAAACCAAATAACAATTTTGAAACTTCCGCCACATACTAGTCACATATTGCAGCCACTGGACTTAAGTGTCTTTAAGTCGCTTAAAAGTCGCTGGGATGTTAAGTTAGTCGAATGGCAACGCAAAAATGTAGGTGTAAAGATTCCTAAAAGTATATTTTCGAAGCTTATTGGTGAAATTTGGACTGACACAAAGCCAGATATTTTGATAAGTGGGTTTGTCAAAGCAGGAATATTTCCATTTAACCGAAACGTCATACCCCAAGAGATATTTGAACCGGCAGCATTTAAAAGATGGTCATCTTTACAGAATCAGGAAAGTCCTAATGAACCAACGACAACAACTTTACAAGCCCATGATCCATCTGAATAGTGTAGACAAGACAGTCAGTCAGATTTCTGCAACGGATACTGAAAATAATAATTTACCAACAACTTCTGTTAGTTTTGAAGACTTGCTATTAAAATCAATTAAACGAGATCAGCCTCCTTTGAAACAGTCCAAAAAGAAAAATTTGCTTAGGGGCAGAAGTAATCACACGGGAAGACATGGCACATTTGCAAGAAAAAACAAAGGGTAATAAATTACAGAAATCTAAAAAGGTAAATAAGAAAAAAGTAAGGAGACATAGTTCCGACGAAAGCGATCATGGAAAAGCGATTCCAGTGATCCTCGAATAACGGAATTCGATGAGGACTCTGAAATGGATGAAGAAGAGGCCCTTACTGATCAAAACCTAAATTTACTGAGCAAAGAAAACTTGGATACGAGTACTGAAGATATTCCAATTCTCAAGATTCAACCGGGTGATTTTGTTTTAGGTAACTTTTTTGGAAAAAAGAAAAGCTATAAGTACGCATGTCTTATAACGGAGGTTTTTGACGATGAAGTCTCAGTGATGTGTCTTCGAAAATTGAGAAATACATTTGAATTTAGATTAGATGAGAATGATAAATGCTCAATTCTGTTATCAGATATTATACAGAAATTGCCCTCACCCCAACTGATACCTACTATAAACTTCCAAAAATATGTTTTTTCAACAGCCGTAGAGGTATCCGAATTATAATATAATGTTAGCCAATAGTTAAGGAGAACGAAATTGTTATTTTTAATTTTCAAATGTTTTTACAAAATAATGTTTTATTTTTCGTATTAATATTCATATATTTGTAGAAGCAGTTAATTTTTCTTACTTTTAATTGTTTTTTACAGGGAATTTAGAAATATTAATACATATTTTATAGTTTTCCGTTCATTTGTTTAATAAAAGGTTACTTTTCCTCCAGTATTTCTAGCTTGTCTGATTTTTCTTTCTTACATCTAGTTTTTATAACGTTAATTTTAAGTGTATGTAGCCAGATATTTTATTTTCCAATAAATGCATCTAAAACAATATATATTAAATAACATTGCTCTTGCCCCGTAATGAATTCTGGTTATTCTAATAGTAGAAAAATGCCTTATCCGCTCTTGCCCCATTTAGGTGGGGCAAGTGCGTCCATTGCTGCTCAAAATAAAAAAAATTGTTTTATGGGACCGATGAACTTTTTATCAAAATTTATATATTGCGTCATATAAAGCACATTTCCAACTATCGTGACACCAGAAATAAACATTTTTACAAAAAGCCAATGGATATTTTGCAGGGTTGCAAGTTGAACTTCTATTTTTTTGGGGTGCACTTGCCCCACCTGACCTTACGCATTGTTTCAATATTTTCACTCTAAACTAAACACTCATATTAAAAAGAATACTTTTTAATCGTTTTGGTTTCCCCAAGAATGTTTTCAAAAAAAGTATATACAATTTTGCCTTTCTGAAACTTACTAGAAAATTAATTTTTATCAGAGGCATATTAACTAACTTCTTCAGACCGTATCATATCTTTCTTATATACTTAAATTTTATTATATTTTTCGTTATTATTTTTGAAAAATGTAATTTCAAACCTAGAGACGGTTTTATAATTTCATAGAATTATTACTCATAGACTGAATCATTTTGACTTTTAAACTCTCTAATAACCTCTATAAAGGTTTTAATGATAATATATTTTTTAGATACTCGGTATATGATGACGTACTGAAAAGTGCCTAGAGTTGGTAATTTAAAATAAAGTAGTATTTGTGTTAACAATAAGGAAAAATAAAAATACCCTTTACAGAATTCAGAAGACAAAGTTTAATTTGAGAACATTAGAATAAGATCTGAAAAAGTTAATTAGTACGCTCTTGAAGTAAAATTAACATTTGGAAAGGCAAAATTATATTTACTTTTTTTGAAAATATCTTTGGGAAAGTCAAAACGATTTAGAAAAATAGTCTTTTAAATAAGATGGCAAAATGTTGAAAAAAAAATCCGATATCAAAATTTTGAGAAATTAGTTTTCTGTTAAGACCCCATTTATTAAGTAGATACATATAAAATCAAAATAATTTCAGATTTTCAAATTCTCGCTCTTGACAAAGTTTGTAAAAAAACTACTTTTGTTTTACCCCTCGTATATACCAGACTAAAGCAACTCCTAAATGTTAGATATATAGTAACATTAACCAAACATAAGCCTACAAACTGTAGAGCACTGTTGTAAACAAATCATTTTGTTATAGCCATTTAAATTTAGGTCGAATTTTAAAAAATTGGACTTAAATTGTACAGTAGTGTAGGTAACTCAAAATTGTCATATCAAAGCCGTATTATAAACTCGGTTTTAAATATTTTATTAATCACACTAATAGGACAGTGACGAAACGAAATAGTTTTAATAAAGTATTTAAAAAATCAGCCTGAAAAAACTACATATTAGATTAATTTCACATTTTGCGCAAGAATTAAGTGTGATATACAGATGAACTCGTAATTCGAAATGGGCACCAAATAAAATGTTTGTAATCCTGAAAAAAGCAATTAAAAATAATATAGATTTTCACATTTAAGGGTCCTTAATATCAAAAAATATATTTTCATAATTCCGTCGGTTTGTCTGTGTACAGGTTCACGGCAGAACTAAGAAACTACTTTTTCCGATTCACTTGAGGTCTAAGGTGAATTAGAAGTCACATGGGGATGACCTGGTAACATTACGAGTGGATCATCGTAGGAAAATAATTTTGTATTTGGTGGCGACGTAATATAGCATAACCCCAATTTTTCTTAGGATTTCAATTTGTTTATCGAGATAAATTAAAAACGGTTGTGAAGCTGTTTTTAAGTTTGTTTAAGTGTGAAAATAAAATTTACGCCTTTCAAAAGGCATTAAATAAATTAAGAAATCATAATTCTTGGGTTTAGACCGTGTCAAATTGAAATTACTATCCGACGTTTCGCCTTTGATTGCACGAGGCATCTTCAGGGATCTTTACTCCACGAGAACTGAACACATTCATTCAGTTTATATACTTAGTACCTATCTAAGTATATAAAAAATTGTAAAATTTATTCTCACAATTCTCTGTTTAAACTTGCCCTGGCCAGTTGCCAGCCTTTTTCTATTTTTTTTTTCAGAATTAAATTTATGGCGTTGTGCAAAGGAACAAGAACTGATAGGAAATTATATTATGTACGCTGCGCTGGTGAAAGAAAATTGAAGGAGCGGGTAAGAACATATTATGAGTGTCATAGATCCCTAGAGCCGCGGACAACAGAAACCTCTAAAAAAATGTGAAATCTATGGGAACCAATAAAATTGGTCGAGCATGTGCGTCTACTATGATTGTTACATACAATCAAGAATGCTTATTAGTTGTTTTTTATCCTGTACATGCTGGCCATTGTAATGAATTAGGTCGTTTAAAAATTAGTGAGACAGATAGCTGGCAAGTTACACAAAAAACCAAATTAGTTACAATAAGATATCGAATATTAATGTCCCACCCCCATATTTCCGTTTTTTTTTTTGTCATAAAGATAAAATAAAAGTGACTTGTAGGACAATTTTGTTCTTCTTTAACCCCAAACATTTCATTTTGGTATAACTCACAAACGCTTTTATTATTTTGAAACTGTTAAAAATAAATGTTTTTGAACAACATTAAAAAATATTCATAGCATTCCAATAAATAAAACTGACACATCTTGTATGCCTTGAATTTTACCAAAAATCTAAATATCCACATATAATAGGAAAAAGGAAAAAAAAACACCCTATATAGGTCCTAGTTTTTAATTTTTTTCTCTACATAAAATAATAAGGAAAATATGGAGGTGGGACGTTATAATTGGCATCAGATACAATTGTTATACACACCAACACACCTAGGGAGAAATTTGCTATTTTTTCTTGCATGGATAGTTCTAAAGCTGCTTCATATAATGTATAAAAAATCATAAAAATTAATGTTTCCTACTATTTTTTTTTATTTTTATATTTTCTTTGGGGTAAAGAGGGTATATTTTCTCTACCTACGTAGGTTACTTTCTCGATTATTTACAGCTCAAAGATATTATTTTCTCAGAAGGTTGTAGAAAAACAGATTTACAAAATATTTAACAAACTCTTTAACAATTTCCAAAACACGTAATGATAAACATAATATAGGTTTTGTTTGGAGGTAAATTGTCTCAAGGCGTCAAAATTGACAAAGTACTTAGTGATATTAGAGACGGAGTGCTGGAAACAGTTCATTTGGTAGAAAAAAAGACATTAACAACATTATGCGACATTTTTCAATTTGATATTCTACCAAAAGGTACAAGTATGATGCAGTCAGTGTACAATTACGGGTTGAAGCCATGAAATGTTTGGAAAACAACCCAGTTTTGTATTACAAAAGCAACAGTGAAGAACATATTAAGGAGTGTTTGAGACAAATGATTTTATTTAAAAAATAATGACAGTTTCAGAAAAAGTCATTTATTTCATTTGGAAAAGAAAAAAATATGCATTGACGGCACTCATGCTTTAAACTAGTATGGATCCAATTATACACCACCGTTGTAGTTAATGAATATGGTTCTGGAGTGCCAGTATCATTCTGCTTTTCAAACAAGTCTCGTAATACTATTTCAACATTTTTTTCAGTGTGTAAAAGACAGTATTAGATTGGTGTCAGTAAATGTTTTTCTGTCGGATGACTATTCTTCATTTTACAATGCATGGAGATCAGTTGTAGATTGCTATGTACTTGGCATGTCAACAGGAACTGGGTGCAAATTCGGAAAAAATATTTGATAAGGATAAAAAATCTCTTGTTTTAAAAAGGTTTTGTAAAAAGAAACAGATTATGAAGCTTTTCAAAATGAGTTAAATACTTTTGTCCAGCAGCTTCCAAATGATCCGGACACGTTTCAATTTTACCAGTATTTTTCCAGGACATACTTAAATCGATCAGAAGTATGGGCTTATTGCTTTAGAAAATATACTGGAATAAACACGAATATGTTTCTAGAATCCCTCCATAAAGTTATAAAACATTTTTACCAACAAGGTAAAAAATGCAAGCGTTTGGATAAAATGATAAATGTGTTAATGAAATTGGAACGGGATAAAATGTTTGAAAGGGTCATAAAACTAGAAAAGCATAAAATATCTGAAAAAATACAACAAATCAGAAACAGCCACAGGCGAGGTGAAAAGATTTCAAAAGACTGTGGCAAGCAAGAAAGTGAAAAGCAGTGGTGTGTAATTTCGAGTGAAAATGATAAACACAGTTATTTGATTGAAAAAACCGACCAGAGTTGCATTGAGTGTTGTGAACTTAAATGTCAGATTTGTTAAATTTGTATTCATTCTTTTAAATGCAGCTGTTTGGACAGTGTTTGGATAATGTAAGCATATACATGCATGTATATGCTTACAGATATTATTTTTTATTTATTTTTTCAAAGATGGCTTAGTTCACACTACATCTATTTCTAAATCTGAATCCAATTGTGATTTAACACATGGACTTATTTCAGAAGTAACAAGTATTATTAAAAATTCCAGTCCAAATAGGGACTTACTAAATTCTAAGCTCGAGGTAATCATCGGTTTAAATAATAAGTTTAATTTAACTGTAGTTGATGAAAACATTATTTCAAAGTACCTTGACAAAGTTATCGATATCTATAATGCCAAAGGTCAAGTCAATTTTGAAGTCAAGAGAATGAAACCGATAAAAAATGGAACCTCAGGTTAGGATGTTTTCCGCCAAACGTAAACGTAAGCCTCAAGAAGATATCCAACAGCCTTTATCCCATGAGAGAAAAGTTATAAAAATTAGCACTTCACACCCCGAAGCGAAAATGTTTATGTAGAGACTTTAGTTTTGATCATTGTTATTCTAGACTGTAACCATATGCCTTTTATTTCTGGCTGTGTTGTAAGTTCATTACCCAGGTCATGAAGTACGATTTTTTATATTGCAGTTGTTTTTTTGTCAATAAACTAATTTTTATCTATGTATTTATTTTATTTAATTCACCGCCAAACCCCTTAAATATAGATAAATAAAAAGGTCAGCGAAATTAAGCTGAGTTTGTTATAATTTAATGGTATTTATTTTTAAGTTATGCACACTTTATGACTAAATACACAGGGTGTTCCAACAACTAGTTTCAAGACTTGTATATTATCTTTCGTGAAAACTAATTAACACCTTTGCCTAGTTAAAAAAGCGCGACACCGTATCTCTAGTTAAAATATAAATATCTAATACCATACCAGGGGCCGGATTAACCCTTCTAACGGGCACCAAAAGAGGAACGAAATATAAAAAAAAATTTTTAACAGTCTCTCAAATAAATGTTTTCTGTAGTTATAAATCTTAAAGATGCCAAAAAGCCAACCAAAAATAGTATTACTTTATTGCAATAGTGGATCTCATCACAACTTTTTCTCTCTGGTGCTTGTAGTAGACAATGAATGTATTTTTATCTCACATCTCAATAAACTACTGGTATAATAATGAAAAATAAGACCATTGGACACTAGTTTTACAAATGGAAAAGGCTTTTTGGAGACTTTTATGTCACTTTAGAGCAGTTTGTAGTTAAATATCTATCACAGCAAAAATTTCCGCGAGACACTGACCTAGACTGTTTTTATTGCAAATTAAATACAACGGAAAAAGCTGCACCTACGGAAATAAGTATTTCTCAAAGCTCAAGAGTGAAAAATAAATAAATAAACAGAAAATTCTAGTTTTATTTCTGAAAATATGTTATTTTTTAAAGTATTATTTTTATATAAGCATATATTTTTCCTACTCCTACAAAGATGAGAGTGCTAAAAAAGTTTGTACCCTTAGCCTCACTAGCGCTTAATCCGGCACCGAAATAAAGACTGAATAATTTAAGCGTTTGAAATATAAAACTACGATTTAAATCTCAGGTATTTAAAATATCTAGGTTTGGACGCAATTAAAAACTCGACACTATATTTTATTTACTTTATCTGGATCTGATCCCTCCAGCCCCCAGATCCCATTTTATGACCCAATAGCAATGAGATGTGTTCCGTCACAAAAGAACTGGCTGACGATATTTATTATGGGAAGAGGGACGATTGTGCGTAGATAGGCAAAAATGGACCTACCAATATTATCATAGAAGGACTACGATGCTCGAATAATTAAGATTGCTTCTCTTTACAGGTAAGTCAACTAATCCTACAAATATCTATTACATTCCAAAACAATTGATCAATAAAATTGGATAAAAAATTGACCTAATGAATTTTTAGGATACGGTCAAAATAAGGTCAAAACATTTTTGTATTGTTATTTGTCCATATGTAATGTGCACACAAAATTTTAAATCAATAGGTCGAGTGAGTAGGTTCAAAATTAGATTACAAAATTTGACTCAGACTAGTGAAATTTAATAAAGGATTATACAAATCATGTAAAAGTGCATCCTACGATCTTTTTACATCCCAAGACATATCAGAAATATATGTAAAAAAGTTACAATATATGTAATATATTAACTTAGTAGGTAGCTAGCGTGTTTATTACATATTATAACATATTCGATTTGGAGTTTAGTAAACTAGTGTACATTTAAGTAAATAGAATTTACATTGGCCTATTTTTAAAAATCCACAACCTTTCGGACAGTGTTGTATCTCTTAGTTGTCAAATAAAAATCTGAATAATTAAAAATAACGCAATAAAAGCCTGGCAAATAATGTTACTGATAATAAGCATATAAAAAATTAAGATCAAGATAATGTGACAAGTTAAATAGGTATATGCCACAAGATATTTTTATACCAGCTATAATATACTAACCTATAACTGTTAGGTAGTGCCTGTCAATATTTTTTTCTTAATGGTCAGTCAATCGATTACGCTATCTCCGTTCAGATCATCTCCTATTCTACCCGACATCCATCCAAAGACATCAAGGCTAATTTGGAAATAACGTTGACACTTCTTGTCTGTTATTTGTGGAATTATTATCCCTACAAAATTGTGAATTCAATTATAGCACGTATAAATAAACCATTCCATTATTTTAATTTTAATATGCAATGTGTCCCACTTTTCGTAAACCTTTACTTTCAAATTTGGTAGGTAGGTGAATACGTAGGAACTGACTAAAATTTTTATCATTGGCTTGCAGTTATTGGGGGGAAATGTAGTCGATTTTTCGGAAAAGTATATTAGGCCCCAATTTAAACAAATTTTTCTTTCATATTTGGATTTAGCACCCTAAAAACGTACATATCCCAAATAACACGCTAGTGATGTATTTTTTTTTATTGACAACGGAGACATAAGGGTGGAAAAGTTGAAACATTCTACTTGAAATCACTAATAAAAATATTTGTTCTACATAATTATAGGTGTAAGTGGCTACAATTTGAAAAAAATCGCACGGCTAATAACGGACATATAAGGGTACATTTATGAAAAGGGGGACACATTGTAGATTTTCTCTATTCTCAATTTTGCTTGCCAGTACAAAAAAAAAATCGGTTAATTCTGCTCATATCATACCCACAATATTTGCTTCGAAATCTTAGAAAAAATATCTGCAGCTTCTATTACTAAAAAAAAAAAAAACTCGCTAAACTTCCTTTACCCGGAACTTCCCTAGTTATTAATCTTTTCTTTTGATAGCGTTAGTGAAGTGTGACCCAATTTAGTTCGGTACATGGTCATTTAGAAACACACCCCCCTCACACACACACATATACACCTACACACACACACACACAGATTTTTTTTCATAAATCAATGTGCAATACAATACTAAAATCAATAATAAAAAAATCTTTTTTATATTATGTTAACTAAAATTGAACACAGAGTAGTAGGTTTAATCTAGTTAAGAAAAGTGGACCATTTTTCTAGTTTTCCAATTTTCGGCAGTATTCGGTACTATTATCTAAAAATACTAGTAAATTAAATGACCGAAAAGTATCGCTACTTTAAGTATGCACTTAAGAGGAACTATTTTTATAAGACTAAAAGTTTCCTTTTATGCATGCAATATTCCTAGAGTAAATTTTAAGTTAACAGTAGCTCGAACATAGCTACTTTAGGGTCATTTTCTGTGCAGAATACATTAGGAGGGGGGGGGGAATTAGGGTAAAGTACCCAATTTAGGCAGTCGACCAATTATAGGCACTCGTTCAAGTTTTCGTTAATTTAAAAAATCTAGGATAGAAGAAAAATTCATTTTGGGATATCAAAGGAATAGCGGCGCAACTCAATATTTGTCGACCATTGCACAATTTTTTGTCATTTCTGCGAGTGCATGGCCGTCAAAAAGTGGGTCTCGATGACCTGAAATTAATGGAAAATTAGCATCAAGGTAAGAGTGTGCTTGACAATTATTTGATATTTTTTAATTTTAGACAAAAACGTTGAGCTTAATAGCTTTTGTATTTAATGGATAAGGTCTGTTTTAAAGCAAAAATCGGTTAACTAATTTTAACCGTACATTTAATTATGTTTTAAGGGGTGCCAATGCTTGGGTACGTGAACTGCTTGTTTTCTAACTGTTGGCACCCATGCCAGCTATTGGAATCAACAATTTATTTTCTGTTCGAATTATTGACACCCGCTTTTAATTAGCATTTATTCGACTATAACCTAGGTACGTAGGCATTTACTTTCAAGACCAACACGACATAAATAATAATCACTAGGTGGACAGGCGTTTATTGGACGTTCGTTGCAGTAAAATTTGATTTCTATGACCAAACGACACCTGGTGATTATTATTTATATTATGTTAATAAGGTTACGTTGCATTGTCAGTCTACAACATTCTGACAATTTTTCGAAGCCTACTTTAAAGACGTTTTTTCCTGAATTCAGATGGGAAAAATTACAAAGAAAAACAGTAAAAAAATCACATAAAAAATACAGAGATACTAAGAATTAATTGGGAAAGTTCGAACTGAAATTAAAAATGGAGCCTCAAAATAGTCAATAGCCAAGAAATAGATACCTAGAACAAATCTACCATTCCTATTAGGAACAAAATTTTCAACAATTAGACCTGGGCCGAATACTTGAATACCTGACGGAAAAGGAGGAATATATACTAGTAGTTATAATATGGGAGCGCCTCCTCCTCCTCCTCTTCCTCTCTCTCATGTCCCTCATTCTTAACTTCCTCCCCTTTTATTCTCATTCGCATCATATTTTTAATTTTTTCTCTTTGTTCTCCCACATTTGATTTTGCATTCTTAAGTCTTATAAATAGTTGCATCAAGATCATTTTAGTATGTTAAGGTACGAGTGACTGTTAAAAGAAAAAAATCTGTTGAATAAATCTATTAATAATAATATTAAAATAAAATGAGTGAATCAGTTGGAGAAAGAAATCGATCCATTCCGCTTCAGAGCCTCGAAGAAATTATACCAGGAGTTCAAGAAGAAAATATACCATTAGTTCGAGAAGAAAATAATGGGATTGTTTTAAAAAATTTGAACAAAACTGAGAGTGAAGAGAAAAAAGTGTTTTGTGCTATTTGTTTTGAAATAATCGAATATTATGATTCATGTAGACCAAATACATGTTCCCACATTTTTTGTTTAAAATGTATTTTAAGATGGAATGATGAAAATTGTTGTTCTATAATGGTAAACAATTGTCCTGTATGTCGCACTAGATATTACTATTTGGTACAAATCTTCAAAGATGTAATTAGACATCATTTTGTTGTAATTTTAAAAAGAGGATAATATTTTTTTTATAATTTGTGTTTGTGAAAACTCTGGTAACAAATAATTTTGTAAAAAAAGTAAATGTAAATATATATATAATAATTGACACACATTTTTTCCTTTTCCTATATTGAAACGACAACAATGATCTAACAAGTTTTTTAATACATACTAATTTTCACATTACATAACAAAACAATTGTTATGGGTTGACACAAAAAGTGCCACGCCCTAAAATGGCACCACTTTTGCAGATCGAATCTTAAATTTTCTTATGGGAATTTACATGTAAAAATGACGGTTTTGATTGTCGGACCGGCATAGCCTAATCTACTACTTTTTAATTATACTAATAATATTAATATAATTTGCATCAAGTAAGAGAAAACTCAATTGAATACAGAAACAAGCGTTAACAAAATGTTATGCTAATATATGAGTGCTTCTAGTGGCAGTAGACATAATCGACACTTTTTTTACATATGATTAACTATTTCATTTACAAATACAGTGTCAGATGTTAGAATAAAAAGAAGTATTTTGCATATAGCACTGAAAATATATAACCGCTTATAGTAACATTTGACATTTTTAAATTAATATTCTTGACGTATTCTTATTATCTTTACAATTTAAGTTTAAAATTAATATTTTTGACATTATCTATCCATTACGTTTATAACCTATATTTAAAATTAATATTGTTAAACTAATCTACCCATCACATTTACAAACTATGTTTAATATTAAACCTAACCTAACCTAACCTAACCTAACCTATATTTAAAATTAATATTGTTAAACTAATCTACCCATCACATTTACAAACTATGTTTAATATTAATATTTAACAATATAATTTTCTATTTCTTTTTTTTCATTTTTGTTGCAGTAAAAGCAAGCATGTTCAGGAATTAGTATAAAAAGATGTATCCTACAAATAGCACAATGTAAATCAGAAGCACTAACAACATAGGCTCTTTTGTAGTGGCAGCTCACGTGATCGGATTCCCCTCTCCGTAAATATCTCATGTGAATTGCACTACAAGGAAGGCAAATAGCAAATGTTCCTAGTCTTCGACTTTCAATTTTAGAGTAGCTTTGTATAACACATACATCTTTTTCTTCAAAATTATTAAATAATTCACTAGCCCTAAACTTGCTTACTTTTACGTCACCCTCGGTTCCTAAATTTAGCAGTTGTCCATCCATATCCACTCCTTCGTCAATTTCCTGATCATCTTCCTCCATCTCTTCCTCTTCCTCCTCTTCAATATAATTAATATCGATGTTACATAAGAATGATCTTCTAACAAGCCTAGATGACTTGTCCAAAAATGAATGTTTATAAGTGATGGAATCGCCTTCCAAGTTATTAAAAATCTCTTCTCTTTCTTCAATTTGAGCGGCGATCTCCATATTATTTTCTTCAATTTGGACAGCGTTTCCATTCATATTTTCTGCCATTGTTAGGAACTTTGGATTTAGATCGATTTATTTGATAAAAAATTTGGTTATACGTTAAAATAATAGCGACAACTGATATTACAGCGAATGTTACTGTATGATCGTCGAGTGGATGTTCTTAAATATATATCTCATCGACCACCACTTTTACTACCTGCAATACATAAGTTTTTTTTTTTTTTTTTTTTTTTTATTCGCTGTCCCTTTCCCTGTCAGTTGCCTCGGGGGGGGGGGGGGGGGCGCCAAGGGGGGCTTCGCCCCCTCCCCGCTCCGCCAACCCCTCTAAGGGGGGCTTCGCCCCCCTTAAACCCCCCTCACCCTCACCTTATCTTCTTTCTCTCCCTTCCTTCTTTCTCTTTTTTATATGTTTCTCCGTTTTCCTTCCTTCTCCTTTTTCCTTCCTTCTCCTTTTTCCTTCCTTCTTCTTTTTCTTTCCTTCTCCTTTTTTCTTTTCTTCTTTTTTAATCTAACCTAACCTAACCTAACCTAACCTAACCTAACCTAACCTAACCTAACCTAACCTAACCTAACATAACCTAACCTAACTTAACTTAACCTGAAGAGGGTAGCCCGAAATTGGGGAGCCGGGATTTGAGTCTCGGAAATTAAGGGGTCCGGGGGGAAGGGGGGAGGGGGGTAAGGTAGTTGATCGGCTTGGGAAAGTGGTTTTTAGAGATTGTCGTTCAACTTTAAGTAGGACACATGTGATTAACTTTTGCATATAAAATCGCCTCAGCGAAGAGACGAATGCAATTGATTTCTGCATTCACACTGTGCAGAGCTCGCGAGTTTTCTGGTGTTTACATTGTGTTTATTTGGTAATTTTTCAATTTTTATTTTTATTTCTAACATTTTTATTTGGCAAGATTTAATTCTTATATATATTGGTGACATTTTTATGTACATTTGTGGCATTTTATTTGTTATTACGATTTTTTTTCATAATGGACAATTTTTTGGCATCGAGTAGCAAAATTATTGACAATGACTTTGACTTATACACATGTACTCAAATGCAGAATTTTGCAAACCAACAAAACAATGAAACAGACGTATTTACAACTAGTCAACAACAAACTATTCAGGACTTGAATGAAATTATTTATAATAGCCAAGTTCAAAATAATGCCAACAAACAGAACAACGAAAAATATTTATTTACAGCTAGTCAACAAGAAACTCTTGACGATCTTAATGACATTATTGACAACAAATCGGACTTAATTACAACAAAAACTAAACAAACTCTTGAAGAACTGAATGACATTGACGAAACTCAAAATTCTAGCGATGAGGATATTGTTTGTTTTCAAAAATCTAATACAAATTATTTAACATTAAAATCGCCAATTAATTCTCCGAGACCAATTTGCTCTCCCTTTTTGTTTAGTGAAAATTCTGATTCGGAAGAAGAACAAATTGATCAAAATTTAAGTTTGGCTATTTGTCCTACTAATTCACCATATGATATTGTAAATTCTGATTCGCAAGAAAAACAAATTGATCAAAATTTAAGTTCGGCTATATCTTCTATTAATTCACCATTTGCTATTGTAAATTCTGATCCGCAAGAAAAACAAATTGATGCAAATTTAACTTCGGATATTTCTCCTAATAATTCACCAGTTGAACAAAATTCAATTTCGAAACCATCATTTATCATTAAAAAAAATTTTAAAATTAATAAAAAAAATAAAAAACAAATAGCAAACCTTAAGTGTCTGGGTTTCGCTATTCAAAATTTAACTAATTTGATCACAATTAAAAAGGGAGACGAAAGTACGGTGAATTATGTTAAACAGGCCTTTGACAAATTAGTTGACTCATTTGAAGAAATGGATTCATAAAGTCAATTAATTTCTATTGCTCTTTTCAAAATTTGACTATAACTAAATAAAAATGCACAATATTAATTTTATTATTATACAAAGAACTTCAAAAATGCAATTGCTTTTTTCAAAATTTGACTATAACTAAATAGAAATGCACAATATTAATTTTATTATTATTATTATCCAGAAAACTTCAGAAATGCATAAGTGTGTAACATGTAATAAAGTCTTCACTAGAAAGGATAATTTATTGCGACATAATAAAAAACATGTTAACGGAAATTCCACAAAACTCAACAGTTGGTTGAAAAAACCAAAGCTTGTTAAAGGTAAGAACATTTTATTTTTCATGTTATATTTTGTAAAATATTTTTTTCTTAATTTATAGATTCTACAAATATTGTAAAATATTGTAAAGAATGCAAGAAAAATATAAACCAAAGTCTATGGGGTGGACATCTTCGATCTAGTGTGCACAAGAACAATTCCAAAATAGGCTTGGAGGAAGGTGTTGAAATTATCAAGTCAGCATTCAGGGAACGAATAATATCTTATAGGATTTCCTCACACCAAAACTTCATAAATGTGAAAGAGTATTTTCAACATTTGGAATACAAAATTGCACATCTAATAGATCAAGAACTGCAGAAACATAAATGTATCAAGCTAAATATGGAACTGTTCGGTTTCTATTTTAACCCCAGCAGCGACAGCTATGATGTCAAATCTTTTAATGCGCCGTTCCAAGTCATTTGCCAGGGATATCAGAAAAAAGAACTGTTAGAGCAAATCTGCACCATTATTGACCAGAAAGCTGACGAATTTGCAGAAAGAGATTCAGGTAAAGAATTTATTTTCGATTTTACAACAGCAACAAAAAAAGTAATTTTTTAATTTTTACGTTGCAGGATGGGCTTTGATGAATTTACTTCATTTGGAAATTAATGTTAACAAGCACAATCCGCTGAGAGCCTCATCTTTTATCGAACTTCCTCAAGAGATCAAGAGACGTCAAGCTGTGATCAACATTAGGAATGATGACAACTTTTGCTTCGCCTGGGCAGTTGTGTCTGCTCTTCACCAACCAAGCGGATTAGATTTTGAAACTTCATCCTACCCACACTACTCTTCTGTTTTGGATATGTCAGGTATAGAATTTCCAATGTTGCTAAAGAACATTAAGATTTTTGAAGAAAAAAATAACATTTCTATTAATGTATATGGATTAGAAATTATAAATCCTAAAAAGGGGTATGAAGTAATTGGTCCACTTTATTATTCATCGAATAAAAAAAATCAACATGTCAATTTATTGTTAATAAGTGATGATGATGAAAAAACTTTTCATTATTGCTATATTAAAGATTTATCAAAACTAGTTTCTGCACAAATTTCTAAACATCACGGAAAAAAATATATTTGCGATGGTTGTTTACAATATTTCCCTACAGAAGAAAATTTATTACAACACAATAGCTATGATTGTGATCATTTACGAATTAACCTACCTTCTAAAGAATTAATAAAAGATAAGTTTGGAAACTATTCATATGATAATATTTTGAAATTTGTAAATTATCATAAACAAATGAAAGTTCCTTTCGTGGTGTATGCAGATTTTGAATGCATTTTAAAGCCTTTAAATAATGACAATGTTGATAAAAATCCTAATACTTCATACACCTTAAAACAATATGAACATATTCCACATTCATTTGCCTATTACATTAAATGTTCATTCGACGATAATTATTCTAAATTTGAAAAATATAGAGGTCAAAATTGTGATACATTATTTACAAATTCTTTAGAAAGAGATGTGTATAACATATACAATAAATATTTAAAGACTCCTAAAAAGATGATTCCTTTGAACGAACTGGACAAAATTTATCATAACTATGAAACAGTTTGTCATATTTGTAATAAACCTCTTTTAAATGACAGGGTTGCAGATCATTGTCATATAACCGGTCTTTATAGAGGTCCAGCTCATTCACTCTGCAACATAAATTACAGAATACCTAACTTTATTCCAGTTATATTGCATAATTTGCGTAATTATGATTCTCATCTATTTCTTAAAAAATTATGCTTAAACAAAGAACAACTAACAGTTATCGCACAAAACAAGGAAAAATATATTTCATTTGAAAAGCTTATTCATGTGGATAACTATTTTGATAAAGACACAAAAGGCTAAGAAAAAAAATATATCATTAAGGTTTATTGATTCTTTTCAATTTCTATCCCATTCTTTATCAAAACTCTCTGAAAGCTTAAAAGATGAACAATGTAAGGAAATAAAAAAAATTTTCAATGATGAAGAAAGATTTAAACTTATTCGGCAAAAAGGTGTATTTCCTTACAATTATATTGATGATTATTTAAAATTAGAAGAAACAACTTTACCTCAAAAAGACCAATTTTATAATACTTTAACGGATGAGCACATCAGTGATGCAGAATACCAAAGAGCTGTAAAGGTTTGGCAATTGTTTAAATGTGAATCTCTTGGTCAATACTCCGACGTTTACTTACTCTCTGATACTTTACTTTTGGCAGATATTTTTGAAAATTTTAGAAGCACTTGTTTATCCACATATAAGCTCGATCCAGCTCATTTTTACACTTTTCCAGGTTTATCTTGGGAGGCGTGTTTGCGTTATACTGGAATAGAGTTAGAATTGTTAACTGATCCAGATATGATACACTTTTTCAAAAAAAGCGTTCGCGGTGGTGTGAGCTCTTGCATTTGTAGAAAATCTGAAGCTAATAATCCATTTCTTTTAAATTTTGATCCTTTAAAGCCAACTAAATACATAATTTATTATGATGCAACAAATTTGTATGGTTATGCAATGTCACAGCACATTCCAACGGGAGATTTTGTTTGGTTAACAGATAAAGAAATCAATGATTTAAATATTATGAATATTTCTAAAAAATCTAATAAGGGATATGTTTTAGAAGTTGATTTAGAATATCCTACAAGTCTACATTCCTATCATAACGATTTTCCGTTTTGTCCAGAAAACTTTAAACCGCCAAATTCTAAATGCATAAAATTAATACCCAATTTAAATGATAAATCAAAATATGTTATTCACTATCAATTATTAAAACAATGTTTGGAACATGGACTCAAGTTAACTAAAGTTCATAGAGTTTTACAGTTTTCTCAATCTGATTGGTTGAAAAAATATATAGACTTGAATTCAAGATTAAGAAATGATTCAAAGAATGAATTTGATCGTAATACTTACAAGTTGGCAAATAATAGTATTTATGGCAAGACTATGGAAAATGTTGATAGGAGAATTGACGTAAGACTTGTTACAGAGTGGGAAAAAAATAGAAGAAAAGATGGTGCTGAGAATTTAATTGCAAAACCATATTTCAAGGACTTAACAATATTTTCTGAAAACTTGGTAGCTATTCAAATGCAAAAGATTCAAGTTACTTACAATAAACCAATATATGTAGGCTTCTCAATATTAGATATATCTAAAACTGTCATGTATGATTTCTTTTATAATTTTTTAAAACCTCTTTATCAGGAAAATATTTCACTTTTATACACCGATACCGATTCGTTCATTTTAGAAGTCACAACTCCAAATATTTATTCTGACATGATAAAAAATATTCACAAATTTGACACATCTAATTATGAATTTAATAATATTCATGAAATGCCTATTACAAAGTCAGTTATAGGAAAATTCAAAGATGAATATGCTGGTGAACCCATTACTACTTTCTTTGGTACTGGAGCAAAAGCATATTGTATTAAAACGGAAAACAGTTTAACAAAAAAAGCAAAAGGTGTTAAAAAAAGTGCAATTAAAAAGCAGTTGGATTTTATTCATTATAAAGATGTTGTTGAAAATCATTCTAAAACCTTTTGTTCAATGTATGTTTTTCGATCTAGACAACATACAATTTTTACAGAGTTAATTAATAAATTGGCTTTGAGTTCCGAAGATGATAAGCGGTATAAAATTCCCTATAGTTTTAATACATTAGCTTGGGGACACCAAGATATTGCTTTGTATCAATGGAATGCAGAACATGAAGATTTAGATATATTTATGTAGATATTATAAGGTATTTAAATTTGTTGTTTTTGAAACCAAAGTTAGTCTTCATAAGTCTTTCACAAAATGTGCTTAGAAACTTTTGACAAAGAAATTGATAACAGTTATTTTAAAACATATGAAAAACGACTTTCCACTTTTAAAAAATGGAAAGGAAAATTGAGACCAGAAGTGTTAGCTGGAGCTGGCTTTTACTATACTTCAATCAATGATATTTGTAAATGTTTTTATTGTGGTATTGAAATTTTTGATTGGTTAAGTTATGATGATCCTATTGTGGAGCATAAGAAATTTGCTAGGAATTGTGATTTAAATAACTGTTTATGGAAAAATAGGAATCGAATAATTGTAACCATTCAAAATAAGTCTTCAAGCTACACATTTTATATAGTATTATTAATATCCTTATTTATGAACTTTTACATATATTTAAATTAAGTATTTTATTGTTATTTTTTTACAACTGCTTTTGCTTTCGTGGTGAAAGTATCTGCTTAATGTTAATAAATTTGGAATATTATTATTAATTTGTTTTAATGACTATCAGTAGATCTCAATTTATTCTTCTTTATTTTATTTTCCAAAATGTTTTTTATGTTCATCATCCCCCTGGCGTAACACAGTGTGAAATATGTTTTTCTAATAAAACAGACGTCACTCTAAGTAAATATTGTAAATTTATGAAAATTGGATTAATTAACAATAGTACAATTAGTTGGATGGAACGAATAAATGGAAATGAAAATGCAAGTAAATTTTTTAAAATTTTGTATCATTATCCAAATCGATCTATTTTTGATACAAATTGGATAGAAAGGTTAGAGTTTAAAAATAATCAGTTACTAATTTTAACCCCCAACTGTACCAATTATTATGACGGATTCAAAAATTATTACTTTTCCATCATTAGTGTTACATTAAACTTTGCATTATTTTTATACATTACCATTTTAATTATTTATCTTTATTATAAATTTCAAACTGGAAATCTATTTTTTCATTAATCCATTTTAAACGAAACTTTAAAGAAAGTGGGGATGAGAATATTTAAGTACAAGAATAACACAATATGTTTCAGTCTCGTTTAGTCATTATGAACAACGCCGTGGTTCATAAACCTTTGGAAACGCTTCTTAATTCAAAAATTTATTTTTTAAATAATTCTTTGTCAAAATTTGTTCTTGTTGGCATTAGTTTAAATGATTTTTCTCCAAAAATTGTAATTGGTGGAAAAACTGGATTTTCAATCGCACTAACCGAAGAAAATTGGAAAGACATTTGTGTTCATCAAGGAATTATTGTAAACAATTTCTACTTTCCTCAAGTTGATCAAACCAGTGTGAATATAAACAACATTCATCTGCAGGTTCAGAAAATAAATGATACCCCTGTTCTACAAATTACAAAAGGCCCACACTTCATATACTTAGGACAAGAGTCTCTGGACAATTTGTGGCGATTAAAGGAAATTATTGATTATAGATTATCTATACTTAAAAGGCAAGAATTCAATACATATTTCAAAATATTTCAAAATAATATTTCATCTGATTGTGGCGACTTGTGTACGCATGTTTATAATATAATAAGTCCAACAGAAAATCCTAACAGTGAAAATGTTTCAACTATGATGGAATTACTTGCTTTATATCCTGAACAAATGGAAAACAAATTGAAGCAAAATGGAACAAAACGAAAATATTACGAAGAAAACAATGAAAATGGATCAAAAAGAAAATATTACGAAGAAAACAATATCTTTTCTGGAAGAGAACAATAAGGTGCATGTGTTAGTGAAGTGGAGCTTTGCTTACAGACAAGCCCGTAGGAGTAACTTTCAGATGTGGTACTTAGATAGACTCCGTTTTGAAAAAAGAATAAATGATTGTAAACTTATTCTAGATTCGATATTATCTGAGGAACATAGAAATAAAATATATTTGACACGTTTTAATAAAAATTGTATTTGATGTTTTACTTAATAAAATTTTAGTTTAGTAAATGTGAATTTTATTTGAAATTAATTAGCACATTAAGACTTTGTAATTTGTATCAGCTAAAGCATAAAGTGAGGAACAGAAATAAAACAAATTTAACTAAAATTTAATTTCAATTTAATTAAACAATATTTTTTTTATCAATCCATGTATTATATTTTTTATCAAGTCCTAACCATTTCACATAAACTTTGTTTCCTTTCCTTCTCAAAATCTTCTCAATAAGATACACATCGGTATGCTTTACTTTTAGTAATTCTTGCTCATAAAAACCACCCAGAATGTCCTGATTATCTTCGTCTTGAATTAAATATGTCCAAGGGTTTGTCATCTTAACTTCTTTAATGTGGAATATCTCATTTGACCAATTTGGTGTGTAACCTTTTGAAAATGCCTCTCGATGCTTGCTTATTCGTACGTGATCACCCACTTTAAACTTTGGAGATTTTATATCTAACGTTTTAGCATGAGTAAATGCAGATTTCAAGATTCTATTTTCATTTGTTTTATTTACTTGTTTTGGCTTCATTCCTATTGAAGAATGTTTTGTATTGTTATAATCTTTTACAATATCCGCTAATATATTAAACCATTTGTAATTTCCTTGAATGCTAAATATTTTCCACATATTATTCTTTAAAGTCCTGTTCACTCTTTCTACTATACTCGCTTTCAAATTGGAAAACGTGCTATAATGGTTAATTCGAAATTGTTGCATCAAATTTTGAAAATTTACATTGAAAAACTCTCTTCCTCTATCCGTTTGCAAGTTTTTTGGTGGAGTTTTTGCACTGATTAATATTTTTTTCATTGCCGCTGTTACGTCTTTTCCAGATTTAGATTTTAACGGTTCGGCCCAAACATACTTAGAAAATACATTTATGGTAATCAAGATATATTTAAATCCCTTATTAAATTTGGCATAGGGTAACATTTCAACCAAATCAGCTTGAAAAAGATCATTTAACCCTTTCACTACCACCCTTCTGCGTTTGTAGTTTTTTCTAGCAGGTTTATGTAATTCATTAACGACTTGCTGTTTAACGGTTGTCATGACAACAAACTTGTTTATTCAATTTTAAGGAAGTTCACTTTCTATGTTTTGTAATAATTCGAAATATAACTTTTATATGTTTTTTCCCATTCATTCAATTTATCAATTTGTATTGTATAACTTTTTTCATTTAAAATTTTACTAATTTTAGTAATCTCCTTTTCTAACGCATTAAAGGATTTTTTTATCTCTCCAGTTAAGAAAGTAGTTGATCTACTATCACTATTTTTTAATTCCTCCTCTGTTTTATTTAATTCTTGTTCTAATTTCTTAATTATACTGGACATTATATTTTCCAAGGAAATATATTGTTGATTTTCTTCCAAAGTGAGTTGGTCAATTGTTCTACTGTTAAGAATGCTATTTTGATTTCTTTTTTTTTCATCATCTAACCTTTTTATAAAAGTTCTTAATTGTTTAATTTTTTCCTTGTGTTTTTCAATTATTACTTCTCTTATATCTGTTTCCATTATTTTATTAATTTTGTTGATATCATCACTTAATTTTTTGTCTTCCTTTTTAACATGTTCATTTAAAAATTGCAAATCTTTACTTATTTGATTTAGCGTTAGCAACTGTTTATTAACGTTTTCAATTGAGGTATAACATACTTTAATCTGGTTTTCATACTTTAAAAAATTTTCATCAAAAACCTTAAGCTTTTTAGCAAAGATTTCATTATTTGTTTCATTTTCACCTAATCTCCTTTTTAAATTATTAATGTCACTTATTCTCTCTTGATTTTGTTTTGAAATATGGCGTCCAAATTTATCAACTGTCATGTTGAGCTTTCATTAAACAATAAATATGATTATATTTGATAGCTGTTATTTATAGTATTACTTTATCTTCTCTTAATTCTTCAATAATAGAGATAATCTCGTTACTATGAGCATTATTTCCCGCATCACTTGATGAAATTAATAAACGTAGCCTATCAACAATTTCGTTTACATTATTCCAGTATACATAGTCTGTATTTGATCTGTTTGTTTTCAAAATTAATCCCTTTCCTGTAGATTTGGCTCTAGTTGTTCTAAACGGAGGTTGTGGTTTGTTAAATGCTGTAACTAATCTTGGCAAGGTTTTTGTCTTTGTAATCCCCTTTCTTTGTAAATATGGTCCTATTATTGTAACATATTTGTGTGATGTATTTCCTTGAACTTGTTCATTTGAATCAAAATTCCTACGATATACATTTGTTTTAGCTAGAATGTTCATGTAATTATCTAAATCTTCCTTCTTATAACCTATCGGTTCTTTTTTGAAAAGCAATTCGTATAAACCTGGCGTGCCTGTGTACGTTATTCCTCCCACTTTAATGTCCTTTCCAATAATTTCTACCGGTATCTGTGTTAAACCAAAAGAAAACTTATCCGTTTCGAGGTCATGAACTATTCCGTAATAATGGTCAAATTTATGTTGTGTATCTTTCACACCCTCATCAATATATGATCTGGGTAATTCATGAAAATCTGCTAAGTAATCTTTATATGATGGTGTACCAACATAGGTTTGAATTGTTTTTCTAGTTTGTTCCAATATGTCTGACAAGTTTAAATTTGTTGTTGTGTCACTAGAAGGATCTGAAGTTTCTGCTATAACAGTTGATGACAATGGTTGTACTACAGGAGAGGAAGAAGTGATACTACTGTCATTTAAAAATGTTGGTAGTTCTGTAGGGAGTAACGGAGTTTTTCCTGTTTTCTGAATATTTTTCGTCGGAGTTGATGTTTTATAAAGCTTTGTAGGTGTTTTGAATTCTTCATACTTTGAAACTCTTTCTTCTTTTAAATCGAATGGTTCGGATTTACCAATACTTGAAATTAGCTGTTTAAGTGGTTGTGTTATTGGTCTATAAGTTTGTTCTAATTCGGACTGAGCAGTAGAAGTAGCTAATTTCAAGCTTTGATATTTCTGCTTCACGGCTTGTCTCGATTTTATTAATTCTCGAGCTAAACGTTTATCCATGCTGTACAAGTTTTAAATGAAATAAAACTGCAAATTTTTTACTTTTATAAATATATAAAGGAATCGAATTTACTCCTATATCTGCCGTGATTTACTTCACAATCTTTGTCAATTACAAGAAAGCCATATGGATCCATCCAACAGTTAGCACAAATATTTTTAAACTGATCAAATGTCATATCCAATATACAGTGGTCATTATATATATGTTTTAAACTCAAACAGTCCTGTTTAAATAAAATTAATAAGTTTGCATTTTCTCGAATTAGACGTTTAAGGATTGAGGAATATCCTTGAAAAATAAAAAAACAATCGGTGTTTCTATGCCTTCCATGCGTGAAATAGTCCCTAATAATAGATTGATTATGACAAGGAATATCATCAAAAATGATAACGGAATTTGGCTTTATCTCATGAGGTGAAATAATGTTCTCATCGCTATCATATTCAAAGTATCCAATTTCTTTCATAGGCTTTAACAACTTCCTTAAATATTCATATTTTGGTTGATCTAATGACTTTGAATAAACATAGACATTTTCAAACCTAATTCCATTAGGATGCTCGAGCAGTGTAAGCATAACGTTGGTTTTACCGCTACCACTGCAACCAACTATAAGCCCTCTTTTTGAACCACCGCAAAATAAGTCACCATGTTTTCTCAACTGTTTACTTAAAATTTTTTCGTCATGATTATTTACTGGTAATGAGAATTTTTGTTTTTCAATCCTCATTCTTAATCACACTAGTAAATATTTTTAGCTGTAAAAGTATTTATACCAGAAAAATGTCAATGTGTTTTTAGTATAAAAAGAACTTCAATGACTGTGGGTCGTCATAAGTTGAAAAAAACTATTAAAAGACGTAATAGAAAAGGCTCTGGTTTAGTAAATAAATTAATTAGTAAATTACCTTTCGAAGTTCATATACCAGGATATAATTATTGTGGTCCCGGCACCAACTTGGAAAAAAGATTAACTAGAGGTGACGTTGGTGTAAATCCATTGGATTCCGCTTGCAAAGAACATGATATATCTTACTCTCAGACTGAAGATTTATCAAAAAGACACATATCTGACCAAATATTAGAAAAAAAAGCCTGGGATAGGGTAAAAGCTAAAGATTCTTCTATTGGTGAAAAAATTGCAGCTTTAAGTGTTGCAGGAATAATGAAGGGTAAAAGAAAGTTCGGTTTGGGATTAAAAAATACAAAAGGGGGTAAACTTAAATTGAGAAAAAAACGTATCATTCGAACACCCAAAAAAATTGGAGGATTTCTACCTCTTTTGTTTCCCATTCTTGGCGCCCTGGGTGCACTAGGTGGAGGCGCGGCAGGAATTGCTAAGGCAGTAAATGATGCTAAAGCAGCTAAACAGCAACTAGAAGAAATACATAGACATAATATTGCAATGGAAAATGCTTCTAAAGAAGGTAAAGGATTATATATTAGACCATATAAAGGAAAGGGACTATTTATTAGACCTTATAAAGGAGGATCCGTCAAAATGAAAGCAATCAGACAAAAAAAACTCAAAATAAGTTTTCCAAAAAGAGCACTTACGAACAATGATATTATTAAATATGTAAAGCTGTTAAAAATAACTGGCTTTAGAGGTGTTTTTATGCTCGATGAACTTCCAAAAAAAATTAATCTGAAAGAATGTGGTAGTGTAAATTTGGATAAAAAACAAAATAAAGGATCTCATTGGACTGCTTATATTAAAAATAACAAAAATGTAATATATTTTGATAGTTATGGAAATTTAAAACCACCTTTAGAACTTCTCAAATATTTTAATTCGAATGGCAAAGTGGATGTATTTTATACTTATGAAAATAAACAAAAATTTAATTCATATAACTGTGGTCAACTATCCCTAAAATTTTTGCAAAAAAATATATAAACTCATTATTTATTGTAATATCTCATTCATAAATAAACTGCAATGTCTACCACAATTGCCATATCAGGAAACAGTTCTGTTTTGTCTGCTGATTTTAATCCGCCCATATATTTAGAGGATGAAAAACAATATTACCTGGGTTTAGCTGATTTTGAAACGTTTATGACTATCCCCAATATAAAAGAAGGATATAATAAATTTTATATAGATAATAAAGTAATTGTTATTCCCGACGGAACTTATGACATTACAGATATAGAAACATACATAAGAGAAAGTATAGAAGATTTATTTCCGAATGAAAAAATTTTTTTTCTTTTAAAAGCAAATGTTAATACTCTAAAAACTTTTTTAATGTGTAGTAGAATAATTGATTTTACCAAGGAAGATTCGATAGGAAAAATGTTGGGTTTTAATAGCAGGATACTAGAAGCTATGAAAGAGGAAGAATCAGATAATGTTGCAAAAATAACTAAGGTGAATGCTATTTGTATTGACTGTAATATTTGTGTCGGTTCTTACAATAATGGTAAACCTGTTCATATTATTCACCAGTTTTATCCAACTGTAGCTCCAGGGTATAAAATAGTTGAATCTCCTTTGCCCATTTTGTATTTTCCAGTTAGCGTCAAAGCAATTAACAATATAACAGTTAAAATAGTTGATCAAGACGGAGAACTTATCAGTTTTAGAGGAGAAACTATAACAGTAAGGTTACATTTACAAACAAGTGAAATATAAAATGGTTGTTAGATATAATAGAGCCCTTGGGATGAGACTTGCCCCTACTACTATCAACAAAGTAAAAACTTATAAAAAGAAAAAGCCTAAACAACAGTTCAGTATCAAATCCAACACCAACAAGTTAAGACGAGATAATCGTAAATTTCTCACATCCTTGGGTTTCACTGTTTTAAAATAATGAACATATTAAACGTAAACGAAAAGCTTTATGTAGACAATTCCATCGTCAGTTCTGAGCTTCACACATATCAACCATATATTTCTTCAAAATTCGATTACAATGATGAAATAAGGATCCCAATTCAAGAACTCGATGCTTACACTCTACCATCAGATAGTTTACTTTATATCGAAGGAAAATTAACTAATACAGAAGGTAAATATAAGAAAGAATTGCTATTTATTAACAATGGTATAGCCTTTTTGTTCAGAGAAATCCGCTATGAACTAAACGGAATTACTATAGATTCAATAAGAAATGTTGGATTAGCATCAACCTTAAAAAGCTACCTTTCTCACAATACCAACGAAAGTTTAAAACTGGAAAATGCAGGTTGGTTTCCACATCGGAAAGAAGGTGATACAATTTTAGTTGATAATGATGGAAAATTCTCCGTATCCATACCACTAAAAATGCTTTTAGGATTTTTTGAAGATTACAGAAAAATTATTATGAATATGAAACAGGAATTGGTTCTTATTAGATCAACTGATGATTTAGATGGTGTTATTTTCAAAGAAGATCCGGCACACCTTGTTACTGCTCCTGACACTCCATTGGTTACTTTCGATAAAATTTATTGGAAAGTTCCTCACATTCTAGTTGATATGCCACAACAACTTGCTCTATCAAAAATATTAGAATCAAATAAAGATATATTGATAGGATTCAGGAGTTGGGAACTTGTTGAATATTCTTCTCTAACCGAAACAACCCGTCACACATGGCCGGTAAAAACAACTAGTAAACTAGAAGCTCCTCGTCATGTTGTGATTGGCTTTCAAGAAAACAGAAAAGGGAAAATTGTTAAAGATATGAGTAAATTTGACAATATTACCTTGTCAAATATTAGAGTATATTTAAATTCTGAAAGATATCCTTATCACGATTTGTACTTAAATTTCGAAGAAAACAAATTTTCTGCTTTATACGAAATGTTTGCCAACTTTAGACAGTCTTATTATGGTGTTCCAAATGAACCCATTTTTAATCCTGAACAATTCAAAAACATTAGTCCTATTACACATATTGATTGCTCCCATCAAAAAGAAACAATTCAAACGGGATCCGTAGTAATGAGAATTGAATTTGAGACACACAATGCAATTAAAAAAGATACTTCTGCTTATTGTCTTATTTTACATGACAAATTATTTAGCTACAACCCTCTTACTAAAATTGTGAAACAATTATAAACTTTATCCCCACTATTTTCATATTTCGATTTAATTTAAAGAAATTTTCAAAAGCTTTTAGTTTTAATCATGACATCAAAACTACAACTACAAATTGAAAAATTTATTTTTAAAATTAATCAACTGAAAGAAGAAATTGCAAATTATTCAAGTAAAAAAAGTCTCATTAAAAAATTTGCTGCTTTGAAAATATGAGATTGGTTATAGATATTCAAGGATTCAAAGATGAAAAAAATAAATTTATACCGAAAGAGCTTGCAGCTTTTGATGGTTATGAAATGACTCATTACATTTTTAAAAAGCCTTTTCCAATGGAGTTTCTTTCACCTGATTGTCACAAGCAGGCGGTATGGTTAACGAAAAATTATCATTGTATACATTGGAATAATGGATTTACTCCATTACATCATTTCCCAAAAATAATTGAAACACTTACGAAGAAAGCAGATTTTGTTTTTGTAAAAGGAAGCGAAAAAAAGGATTTTATACAGAAATATTCTAAAAAGCCTGTGATTGAAATAGATGAACAACCAGCGCTAAAGCTAATGGAACCAAAATGCTTCTATCATTCAAAATCACCTTGTATGTGTGCTTTGACAAATGTGTTATTTTTATATGACAATTGTTTTATGAATGAATAAAAATATAAAAAACTTAATTACCTTTTTATTTTGCATTAACCAACCATGATTGAATACAATTAATATGATACCTTAAATCTAATTTTCTAAATTCATTTAAAAGTTCATACTCATTTTTATATTTTAAATAATCATTACAAAATTTAGCGGCTAATTTACATTGTTCCATTCGATCTATATTATTAACATATGCTGACAAATCTTGTGCTTCTGCGTCTTCTTCGCCTACAATTGATAAATATTGGAAGTATGCAGCAGATATAATAAACTCTTCATACATTTCAGTAACCATTTGCTCCATTGTAAATATTATTAAATTTATTCTTCCTTTTCAATTTCTTGAAGAATAGTATCCTCGTCAATAAATTGCTTCAAGTCTTTTAAATAGTAACCAAAGCCAATATCTTTTAGATCTTGAATAAGTTGAAAAAAATTTAATGTTTCAATGTATTTGTTGCAACAGAGGGCAGCCTTTACGAATTCCTCAGATTGATTACAATAAAAGTCTATCCACTCCGGACCACTTGCCATACAATATGAGAAATAGGTTTTTGAAAGATTACTAAATTTCTCCTCTAATAATTTAACTGCAATCAGCAACTCAGCCATTTCATTTATTTAACATAATATTTTAAATATGTAGGGGGACGTCTCTTGCGAATAGGATTAACTTTCTTTGATAATACCTGTTTTTTATCTTCGTATAATTGAAACCTCTTTTGGGTTGCAATAATAGCAGGTATAAATTGGCAATCTTCTCCTATAAATTCTATTAGGTGGCTTAATTCTCCTACAAAGTATGATTTCCCAAATGTATTGAAAAACGTAGTAAGGCTTATAATTCCTTCTAAATAATCATCACAACAGTCAATTGCTTCCAAATAATCTCGTTTCAGTGGATAAAACAGCTTGGTGTATTCATCTTTCGAAATCACTTCAAAGAAATTGAGATATTTAACTTTTAACTGTCTGATAGTTGTAGTTAATTTTTCGCGATTACACATAATTCACTTATTACTTGACACATTTTTTCTTTTTGTTTTATACAAAATTGGTGGAAAAATTCAAAAATAACTTTTTACGCAACTCGAGCACAGCTTAGTAAATGTGCCTCGGCATACTAAAATGATCATGATGCACCTATTTATAAGACTTAAGAATGCAAAATCAAATGTGGGAGAACAAAGAGAAAAAATTAAAAATATGATGCGAATGAGAATAAAAGGGGAGGAAGTTAAGAATGAGGGACATGAGAGAGAGGAAGAGGAGGAGGAGGAGGCGCTTACATATTATAACTACTTATACTACTAGTATACTACTATTGGATATTACAAAACCAACAAAAGGAGTTCCCAAGACGAAAAGATGATTTCCATATATGTGTGAAAAAGTTTTTTGATGCCGATAAAATAAATATAATATATACATAATTGTGTCATAAATACTTTGTTTTTATATCGTTATTATATGTTTAAATAAAAACATATCCATTTATAACTATTTTAGGTCACAACTGGTATAGATCATTTTTGAATCGTCATCAAGTTTTAACACAGTAAATCCCAGAGGTAGTAACAAGCGCTTCATCCAAAGTTTCTGAAAACGATATTAAAAAGTGGTTTGCTGATATTGAAAACTTATTTAAAATCTAAGGGGTACTATTCAATCTTAGAAGATAACGGCGATGAGACTTGTTTGTTAAAACAGAGAAAAATGTGTACGAAGATGATAGAGGCCTTGGCAAAACAAAATCTAACCGTTATGTTTAGTTTTTCTGCCTCGGGGGATGTGACTCCTCCCCTAATAATATTTCCCAATAAAATAATTTCAAAAAATATATCAGCGTTCCATACCACTGGGGTATTGCCTATACTGAAAATGACTGGATGGAATCCGAAGTGTTCGTAGAATACATCAAAGAAATATTTAGTCAAAGAAAAAGTTTTGTTTCCAGTAATCCCTTTTCACAGTCACAAAACGGGTGAGAACACATCTCACTTACGAAGTGTTCATCCAGCTGCAAATCATTTTAGTGGCGTTATACCCTAACGCTACAGAGCTGTGGGATACGAACCATGCATTTTATAAAGACCAGGAAAGAAAAGATACAATGTGGGAAGAGATAGCAAAAAATAACTTCGTAAATAAAACAAATATGTAAATAAATGTTATTACTGTTTCTGTGGCGTGATGTTATTTGATACGTAGACAACTCTGTTGTTGGATTGCGCGTAAATATAGTTATAAATTATGTAATTAATCAAAAGAAATTATACCCGTTAACTTTATTAAAACCTACACTCAATAAACTATGGAATCACCGAGTATTTTACAGAAAGGCTATTTTATTCAAAAATGAAAAACAATTTGGTTTGGTTTTAAAAACCAATCTTTTTTGTCGGCAAAAATAATTCATTTTTGGAAAAAATAATCTTTCTGTAAAATGTTCGGATATGATTTTTATAAAAATCATATAAGTTGACGAATTTCGAGGCTGGCACTAGGTGGAACATACAGGGTGATCCTAGTGTGACAAAGTAAGATATCTCATTTAACAGTTTCAGGTAGAGAAAGGCTTAAAATACAAATATTACAACGGATTGATAAAGATGAAGATAAAAAGATTTTATCAATTTCGACTAAAATTCCAAGAAGTTTTGATATATTGCATTTTCTTTTCAACATATTTAATAGTTGAAAATGTTTTTTTTTATTTGAGGAGTCGTAGAATCTAAACGGTTTAAAATTAAAAAGCCACTTTTTCTAAATTTATATATTACAACTTAACTTATAATGTGATTTGATTATAATATATCCGTTGTTACTCGTGACATCCTCTTCTTACCATGTCTATTTGCCCTATTCTCAGACATAAAATACTCTGCAAATTTGTCTCTAATTTGCATAGCTGTAGTGGTAGAATTTGTTTGATGTAGATCTGTTTGATAAAGTTTTGTAAATTCGGCATTGGCGGCGTGGTGGTTTCCTCATCTGAAGTCCAATAGGAAGTATGTCCGCGGCAACCACAATGTCCAGGTGTTCTGGAATAATTTGTACTTTTCTTCCGATTCAGTCGGAACATTTTGGCCAAAATACCGAAACAATTCTCCACGATTTTTCTAGCTATGGCGATAATTATTTACTTGTTTTGCTAAGCTGGCTTTCACTAGCCTTCAAAGGTAAGGCCGCATAAGGTAGTCTTGGAGAACAAATCCCTCATCTTCAATAATAACATATGGTATAGGCCCAGTACAACCTGGAAAATGTTTGTTATTAGGAAAATTTATCGTACCGGTTGCCATTTTTTCCCTAGAGGGGAATTCGCAAAAATACCGGCGTCACTGTCTTTTCCATATCCACCTACGCTAATGCTGATGAATTTGTAATCAGCATCAACTAATGTCATCAAGATGACACTGACTGTCTATTTATAATTAAAAAATAAGGACCCAGATTTTGCAAATTCATCTGTCCTGACGTGTTTGCCATCGACAACAATTGGGATAGTTCCAGAATATTCTGAAATTCTTTCCAATATTTTCCATTTGCTCTTTAGAAGGTTCCGGCATAACAACTGGCATTAACTTTCCAAGATAGCTTTACAAGTAGAATACGCTATTTTCCTCACAGTTGATTCTCCTAAGAGGTAGCTCGATGATATTGTCTTAAAGCTATCTCCAGTAGCGAGGAACCTGAAAATAGAAAGGAGCGATAATAAGAAAAAAATCATACCAGATACTTCATACATAACATAAAATGAACAGTGGAAATTCCAAACGTTTTTTCTTCGATAGGTTTTATACAAGGTGTAAATAAACAATTGTGAATTCTGATTCTTTAAGTGGTTCTAAGATGAAAAGTTTATATAAGCAATAACAAAACTTCATTTTCAAGATACAGAGTATCAATAATCAAATTTATAAATTCTTTTTTTCGTAAATTTTTAAAATGTCCTACTTGAAAAGTTACCGATTTTGTTACAGACGATGATTCTAAACATGTTTACACTACGAGATGGTTACAGGCGATGCTTGAACAAAATGAAAACTGTCACCGGACAAGCAAACAAAAAAATAACGCCGTACAGGTTCGAACAGCAAATGCAGTTTCTTCGTCCCTGTTTTGAAGAACGGTCACAGTTAACAAAATTTGATAGCCCATCAAAAAGTAATAAAACCGAGGATGAAGAGGAGACACGAACTGAAGATTGGGCAACTGAAGCTAGAGAAACATTAAGTGCTTGGGAGCATCGTTACCTCTTTCTTACCTATCTGCATCTGTACACGAAAGGAAGTATGTCCAGTCGAATAGTACACTCTCTTAGGAAAACAACCAAAGAAAAGCCCGTCCGTGCTGCTGAAGTACTACAGTCATATTTAAATGAAACACTTTCATCGGCCCGCGAAGACCATTTGGCGACATTTTTTTGGTCCAAGGAACTCAGCGTTAGAACTTTTCTCCATTACCGGCAAATTGAGGCAAAAGAAAAAACACAACAGAACGTCCAGCTTCTCTTCAGATTACCCTTTTTCAGAATAACAGCCAGATCTCATACAATCTCAGGCCTACCGCCAATCGGAACATAGTCAACTTTATGTCAGCCCCCCAATAATAAGTTACCCAGAACAGCAGCACCGTCAACATGAAAATACACTCCGTAACCCTGAGCTATTCACTTTAACCAATCTAACATTCCAATATCAAGAAAGAGAATAATTTTTTCCCTTTATTAGTTTTTATTATTAAGAATCTGAATAATTTTATTTCTTTTATTAGTTTTGTATTATTAACAGTGTTATTTCTATTTACTTACCTTAAACATACTGAAAGTCTTTCCTCAGGTGACACTCCCTATGAAAAGTTGTGTTTCGGTGCTGTAGGTGAGGACGAATGATATCCAAGAGCTTATAAAATTTATTTTGTGACATTCGAAAATATTGAAAGAATCTTTCTCTATATCTCTTTAGGACAGGAAACAAATAATGAAATTCACCATATTGCTTCCTTTTTTCGTATACAGGATGAACCCAAAATCTTCTCTTTTTCTCGGCTTGCTCCTCTGCTTCACACAACATAGCTAAAATAAAAAAGTCTTTTTCCGAACTACACTTCCATGTTGCACCTTCAACTACTACTTGAAAACTGAAAATTTTCTGCGACACTCTGGCCAAAGTTGCTGGTCTGTCCTGGTAAGTTTATGAGGTCATGCAGGGTGCAGGTTCGCGAGGTGCTGGTCCGTGCCGGTCCATGCAGGTATAGTGTGCTCGATCTTTTAAAAATCACAATTGAATATAATTCAGAATATAATATTAAATCCAAACAGGAAATGAGGAAAATATAGTCGACAACGAAATTTTGGAAATCAACGAAATAAAAGCTGGTGAAAATTTGGACTGTACTCCTAATCAAAACAATATTTTAGATTACCTAGAAAAATTTAAAACACCCGAAAAAGCGGTAAAAGGAATATCACGAGAACATAATTTGTTTTGGACTCATCTGATTATTAAAAATGTCTTCAGGAAAAAGAAGAAACTAAAATTGAAGAGGAAAGGAGAATAGAAGAAAATAAATTAAAAAGAGAAGAAACAACAATTGAAAAGAAAAAAGAAGAAAATAAATTAAAAGGAAAAAAACAAAATGAAAAGTAGAAAAAACCTGCAAGCTAATAATGGGATGAAAAGAACAAAGAAAGAAGGTGGTATAACAGAATTTAATGGTTAAAAAAGTTATAGTTACTCGGATCTGTTCTTAAAAGCAAGCCCACAAAAAACTGCAAATATGAAGAATAGCAAAAACTAGAAAAATCATGTAAGAAAATTGTTTGGATCTGAATGTAAGGAGGAAGAAGAAACAATGAAATTTGATTAATCAATTTATCTCAAAATATTAAAAATTCAGCCTGGAAAACTACTTAATGGACTGATTTCAAATTGTTTGCCATAAATAAGTGTGGTATACAGATCAACTAGTAATGGTACTAATTTAAGATGGTGAAATAAAATGGCGGCTAAATAAAATATTTGTAATAGTGAAAAAATCGCCCTCTCAAGTTTTGCCTATCTTTACGTTTTAGCGTCTCTAGATGCCAAAAAAACATATTTTATCGATTCTGTCGGTCCGTCTGTCGGTTTGTCTGCCTGTCAACTCACGGCATACCTTAAAAACTGCTTATTAAATTGACTTAAAATGTTAGGCAAAAATTAATCATATGGGGATAACTTGGTAATTTTTTGGTGAAAATGTGTTATGCGGAATAAGATGACAGCCTAGTGAAACGCAAAAAAAAATTATTACTGAAAAAATTAATTATCCAATTTATCTCCAATTTTGCACAAAAATCAAATGTTACATAGGAATGAACTGGTAACATTTTGATATAAATATAAGAAAACAAAACAAAATTGCTGCCTAAAAAAATATTGAAAAAATCTGAAAACACTATTTTTAGATTAATTTCAAATTTTGTGCAAGCATTAGTAATATGGGATAAACTGGTAAATTTGTGGTACAAATTCAATATAGAGGAACAAAATAGCAGCCAAATAAAATTTTAAAAAAATTGATATAAAGAAAATTTTATAAAATTGACTTTAAATTTTGCAGAAAAATTAATTGGGTCACAATTCATTTAGACTATCTGTCAAATATGACTTATTACTTTTGTAAAATTTTGGTATTTATAATAAATGCTCTAAAAAGTTTTTTTTAATATATCTATTTTCAAAAACCATTTTTTGTTTAATTATTCACAATAACTGGATATTTTATGGTGCCAGCAATTGGCAATTTTATTGTAAAAAACTTTTATTCAATACTTTAAAAAAATGTTTTTCCACAAAAACTCAACTAAACCTTCATTTTTATAAACAAAAAATTGAACCCGTCCCGTTAAAGTGCCAACAATAAGGTATTTTACCCCATGTTTAAAAGGTTCATTGTTAGTGTTCAAAATATTGTTTCACCCTCAGCTCCGTAACAATATTTGTCTTAACTGGACAAACGTCTAAAAATCTTTCTTTTGGAAACTTGATTTCGCGCTTTAAACCCCACATCTTACAAATAATATGGGACTGTAATAATAGAAACAACGCAGTTATTTTGTACAGTAATAGTCACGTCAATAAAAGTTTTTACTTCTTAATTCTCAAGAACAATTTCAATTTTAATGATCTAAAAAAAATATTTTTATATATTGTTTAAAATGAAAAATATGTAGGTGGGAACACACAAACATTTATATTGTTTAAACAATCATAAGCCTTTTTTCATACTCACATTACAAAAACTTAGAACTTATATTAAAATTCGCCAAAAAAATTATAGATAAAATTTCTTTATTATACAGGCTATTCCAATTTCTTGTTTTTATGGATTATTGCCTTTATTGACAAAGATTCAGAAATTACGCTTTCTCTACACGGTGCTATTTTTCGTGAAACTGACTATGCTTTATGCAAAATTTTCATAACTCACTTCACTTCAACTTTCGAGATCAATGGTGAAATTAAAATGTTGCATCCCTTCGTATCTCGGGAATCATTTAACTTATTTGAAAGGTAAACAACGGCTCTTACAATTTTTTACGTAGAATCCACTGGCGTAGTCTGAAAAGAGCTATCGTTTTAAAATATACACTACATTTTTTTTAATGGGACACTTTGTATATTTTTATATCATATACCTGAGTTCAAAATAAACTTTTCAAAAATGTATCATAGTTCACTTGAATCGCCCACAAATATGAATTTATGACAAAATGGAACATCCTGTATAATACAAAAAATCATATTTGTAACTAATTGTTTATAAAAAAAATTGACAAATTTTAATATAATTTCAAGCTTTTTATAACGGTGTTATTGAAAAAAGACTTCACAGTTTCAATAAATAGTATGATTATTGTTTAAACAAAATAAATAAGCATGTGCCCCAAAAAATGTTTTTGATTTTAAATATATACCTTTTTTAGAGAATTTAGAAGTTTTAACGACTTTGTTTTACTTTGTGTTGTGGCAAGATCAATCCCATTTTTCTTAAACACGTAACTTTTCAATGTTAAACGAAAAGTCTATTCAAATTCAGGATAGAGTGAATGTAAACCAAAGCGTGCAATTCGCCTTTAAAAGTTTGCTAGAAACATATATCATAATCGGCCACCTTTATTCAAAGGTGTATTGAACGCATAACAACTTTTGTTTACATCGACTCTATTTTTAATTTTAACAGACTTTAGTATCCTAATTTTCATAGTATCAAAATCGTAAACTCTGTAAATAATTCTGTCATTTATTCTTAATTGGAGCAACCCCTATAAATTTGATTTTAAGAGTATGTGTGTCACTTGAAATAAGAAAGTTCGCCTGCCTAGTGATGCGTGAAGTTTCCACCTTCTGGTTACCTGAACCGCGAAGTTTTAGGAGGACATTTTGAGCTGTAAGCAGCTTTCATATATTTGGAATATCGACGCTAGGCTTGCTGAAAATGCCTTAATTCTTTTTTATGAAAGCTGCTTCGGTAAAATTTCGTTTTCGCCTGTGTTGCTCTCTATGCAAAATTTTACTCCGACTATTGCATCCGGTGTTGGTTTAAGCAGACGTGTTCTGCAATGCCCGATCTTGATGTCTCTTCCTTTTGAATATCATTAAAATGATGGTTGAGTCATACACTAAGAGGGCGTTTGTCTTTCCAATGTATGATTCACTACACTCACGAGATTTGGTAAACGCATTGTTTTTCCTTGTCGATATCCTGTCGCTTTGTTTTTGTCAGAAGGCTTCTTAACGTATTTCCAGATTTAAAAGGGATTTTGATGTTGAAATCCCTGGCGAATTTTCGGATGTTCCGTTAATATACAAAAACAAAGCCAAAGGACATCGACAAAAAAAAATGCATTCACCAAATCCCGTGTAGCATTTTAGTTATACTGGGTAAGACGTCAAACCAATACCGGATGCAGTGGCCGGAGGCTAAAAATTTGCATAGAGAGCAACACTGGCGAAAACGAAAGTTTATACAAGCAGCTTTCATAAAAATGAATTAATGGGTTTTCAGTAAACTTAGCATCGATGTTCCAAATATATGGAAGCCGCTTACAGCTCATTAGTATATAGCTAGACTAGTATATAAGCCCGTAGCTTTAGAGTTAGCATTTTGTTTACACTTAAAACGATTGGATAATAACCATTCGAAACGTTGTGAAAGCAATGTAATAAAGACAATCCAAGTTCGACAGAACAATTTTAGTGAACATTCCACATTGTCTACCACCTTCAAACAAACACCAATATTTATGTTGCGTATTTAATATCTTAAAAATATATTCTAATCATCTGGCTTTAAAATGTGCACACGTTCAGATATCTATATTACCTTACCTACCATCCAAGCCCAATCATCAGTTGTGCCTGAGATTGCTTCAGAATTACACAGCCTTTTTAATGGATCTGATTTTATATATATCTGATTAAAGCATGATTGTGAAAGGATTATCACGTTTTTCAGTTTGGATTTGCAGCAATTTATAATTGTTCAGCGAGCGACCTAGTTGAAATTTATTCTTCTTTCTGATGTAAATGGCATGCCATATCGGTCCAAAAAATCTAAATTTCTCTTAAGTGCTCAATGTAGTTTTAAATGTATCTCGCACAGGTGTTCCTTCGTTGTTTAGAGAAAGCAGTCTTCTATAAACATATTTCTGCTTGTAGAAAGTTTAGTATTCTGATCCTTAATGTAAACCTCTCGAAAAGTTACATTTACCTTCCGGACTGAAAAAAAAATATATATTAGAATGAGAGCTTTTAATGGTTTTAGATAAGGATGTAAGGTACTCCTAAATTAGTAATAAATAGTTTAACCAAAATACAAATTGTAAGTTATAAAATTTTTTCGGGACTAACCGAATATGACAACAAAAAACAGTTGAGAATAAAATAAAAAACTGATTGAAAATAAACTGACCTGCCATACAGTACTTCTTTCATAGAATTTAATACGGGCAAGTACTGATTGACTTGCAGATTTTTTTTTTAAGTTCGTATATTTCCTAAGACCTACTGTAGCTTGATAAATTTAGTTAGTAGACTTTAGGATATATCAGTTTAACAATAATTTTAGGATATTTGTTACATATGTGGTAGTGACGTTATAGAAAATATACCCCATCCCCATTAGCCGGCTGCGCAAAGAGGCTAAAAAATATTGTTAAATAATACTCCGTTGATATTCAAATCTACCTCAGCCTGATTAAATGAATGGGGCTCCGTACATAATTAAGCTGTTGGCTTTAAGAGTCCCAAATTTTTGCTTGAATACGTTGGACTGATCGATCAAAGTTAAATTATTGATTTTTCTTAGGTTATTTTGGTCCTTTAACTGTGAAAATTAATTTCTACTCGACTATCGCATATAGTAAATAAGTATGTGAAACGATATAAATAAACAAAATATATATATATATATATATATATATATATATATCGGATGCAGTGGCTCACCCTTATTAATTTTTTGAGATAACTTTTTGGAATCTGATATGCGGAAAAGAGACAAAAATTCGAATTTTTGGACGTATTCATTTGTTTCGAGCCACTTCGATTTTTTCACTTCTTGTGTAACCTGCCATATTTAGAACTGAAAGCTTAAATTTTTGTCAAAAAACTATAATTATTTCTACTTAAGTATATTTCAGTAAAAACGTGCCTAATAATGGAGGCAAATGTCAAAATTGTAAACAATGTTTTGTTTTCAAAGCCGCCTTTAACATTTATGTTTCATAGCTTCTCGATCCCTAGCCTACTACGCTATTCCAAACTCTCAGTATTATTTTGTTTACATTTTTCGCTGTAGCCATAGCAACATCAGCAACTGTTTGAAATCATGGGTAACTAGACGAAGTCATAACCAAGCTTATGTAATAATGAGTAATAATATTTTAGATTATTTTGGGACAGTGAGTTAAAATAATATTAGAGTGTGTAGTATCAAAATATTCGAAAGGAAATGGTTTGTTATAAAATCCCCACAAGCCACCCCTTTTCCATTTGAAAAAATCGAGTATACATAAAAATACTGATTTTGCTGATTTCAAAATTGAGTAAAAACGTTCTTAAGGTTATCTAAAGCCGACTCGCATTTTTCCCGTACTACTTGATCACAAATGAACCAATTTTGGGGATTCATAGCATCCTAGACTGAAAAACAAAAATGATAATAAATATTATTCGATCTGTCAAAAAGGGTGTAATTATACTGGGAAAGCCATTTTCTATCCAAATGAGCAAAAATATATAGGGTATCCCATTTGAAAATCGAATTCATCATTCAATCATTCAATCAATTCAAATTATAAGGGTTAGCCACTTCTGAGGGACACCCAGTATACATGCTTAATGTAATTTGTATAGGGTTACCATTAATTAATGTGTTGAAAAAACCATGAGAAAATTCTAGACATATACATTAACCTAAATTTACGTTGCAATAGAATCGCTCATTTTTAAAATAAAAATATTCGTATTATCTGTATTACTCGAAATAAATATAAACAGAAGATTCAGAGCATGAAGCATATATGTTTCTCTCCAAATAAGAAAGTTTACTATAGTCTTGTTCAAAAAAAGATCAACGTATATGCTGCTACGTTTAGTAATAACTTATAAATATATTCTAAATATATTAAAAGTATTATAATGCCAAATATCAGTAAAGGGTGTTACTTTGCTTACATCCTATAAATACAATAATTTAAACACATACAGGTTTAGATACCTACCTTACCTCTGAAAGTTCTGCCATCAGCGGTGTATGAGGTTGCTTCAGAATGACACAGATTTTTAAGAGACTTGATTTCAAATTTTTGTTGAGAACATCTTCGATATTCTTTAAACTCGGAAGGAATATCATATCTTTAAGTGTAGATTCGCATAAATTTTTAGTGCTTCAAAATACCGTTCGATACCGGAGTGACATTCCGAATTCATTTTCTCGTTGGCATAATCGACATGCCAAATCGAGTCAAAAAATTTAAATTTCACTTAAATGCACAACAACATACAGGTGGAATTCTAACTGTATCCGGAACAGGCGTTCCTTCGTTGTTTGGAGGAAGCAGTCCTCTATAATCATATATCTGTTTGCAGAATGTTTGGTTGTAGACATCTGGGAAAGTAATATTTACCTTCCGGCCTGAAAAAAGTTTCTATATTAGAAGAAGAGCTATTAATGGTTTTGAGCAAGGATGTGTGACATTTCTAAACTAAGGAGGATGGTACCACGAAGGCGTGTCAGTGCTTTTTTTTATTTCCTTATATAATTTAACCAGAATAAAAATTTTAACAATACCAATTTGTTACCCAGTATTTTTTTAACAGCATTTAATGGTTCGGCCTGAAGAACTAGTTTCATTTTTATCGGAAACAAAATTTTATTACGTGTTAACCTCTTGACTCTTGATTGTTTAACAGTTTAAAAGTGCTTTATTTCCATTTCCAAAGAGTAGTAAAAAAAGTGTCTAAACGAATTTTGTCTTAGAAACCAGTCCTACAAACGGGAAGTACTGATTAGTTTGTTCAATTTTCTATTTTTTTATGAATACCGATGTAAGTTTATTTTGTAGCCGTGTAGATATAATGATATATTAAATCCCAATTATTTAAAGTAATGCAAATATGTAGGTTACAGGAACTATCCAATTTGACAACATACTAGTTTGGACTAGGACATATTAAAATTTCCTAACATTGTTTGTTGGGAAGTTCGCATATTTTCTAGGAGTACTGGTATAGCCTGATAAATTTCAGGAGGAATTAATATGTTCTGATAGATTTTAGGGAATATCGGATCCCCTATCTTGGTTGTGCAAAGAGGCTTAACCTATTGCAACTTTGCATACTTATGCAAATACTGTTAAATAATATACCATTGAATTTTAAATCTTCTACAGCCTGACTAAGTTGGTTGGCTTTAAGTGTCCCGAATTTTTGCTTGAATTGGGCTAGTGTAATTTGACTATTTGATATATTAAGGAAATACCAATCGATTATCGTCGAAATATTGAATTCTACTTTTTATTGCTGTTTTAAGGTCTTTAACTTTAAACGTAAAGTATACCGCAAACGACAAATGTAATATGAAAGATAAAATATATCAATAAATCAGTGTAATAAAGAGGTTAATGCAAATTATGCTGGATTACGCTTAATTAATGTGTTGAAAAGCTACCTACTTAAATCTTTTGTAAGAAATTAAAAAACATTTATTTATTTAAAGATTGTTAATTTGGCTACATCCTATAAACATAATGCTTAAACAGACATCTCAGATTCAGATATTTACCTTACCATCCAAGCCATCAGCGGTGACAATGTTTCAAAATTACTCAGCCATTTTAATGGACTTGATTTATTTGGCGTAAACGGCATGCAGAAAATGAAGATTTGGTTTATAATCACAACAACATGCAGAAGGCATCTTAAATATATCTGTAACAGGTGTTCCTTTGTTGTTTAGCGAAAGCAATTTTGTGTTAACATATTTCTGTTTGCAGAAACTTTTGTATTCCGAGCCTAATTGCAGACCACCTGGAAAGTTACATTCACCATCCGGACTAAAAAAAAGTTTCTATGTTAGGATAAGAGTTGTTAATAGTTTTGGGTAAAGTTTTAAGGCACTTCTAAATGTGATTCATGAATGCGGGCCATTGGGTTTTATTTCCTTATGACACAGACACAATAAAAATGCTTAAAGCTAAACTCTCATTATGGATTTTTCGTTTTATTGGGAATAGTGAAGTGGAACTCAGTTTAATTTAGTGTTACATATATACTGTCTTTTCAAATATTTTTATTGGACGCTAATTTGTTATTAGATTCGTACCAATATTTTACCAGTTTCTACCTATGCCACACTTGATCTTTGCGCATAATTTAAAATAAGTTGAATACGGAGTTTATCACACATTTCATTTTTCTGTCAATTGAATAAGAAGATTTTTTTAAGTTTAGATCTTTGTATTTCATTCTCATTTCATTTCATGTTCTCTCTCTTGGGAGAAGAAAACTGTGTTTTTCAACGAGAATTTGCTTGAGTTATTGAAACACCGAAGAAAATATAAACGTGGTTCAAGGCATCTGCCCAGGCAGTTTCTGTGAAGTCACCACCATCTCCGTTTTATAATCTAAGTGTCTGGTTATTAATTTTTTTTTAAACAAAAATCTAAGTTTTGCAATTAGTAATATCCTAGTATCATATTTTACATATATTTGATAACGGCGTTGTATTTCAACAATATGATGGTTATTTAATATGTTTTGAACCGTTTTTATTTGATTAATATGTTTATGTTTCTACAATTTTCTTTCTTTGTTTCAGTATCGCCTATGTACATATCTTTAAAATAGTTTTCTTATTTCGTTATAATTTGCTAAGTTCTCTGTCACAATAAATACTTATTATATGTTTAATTTTTATAATGTCGATAGATATAGTAATATTTACTTCATTTTGTGAAAGTATTATGAAAAAGTGTACGATAGTGTCCGTTCCAATATTAAAACAGATGCGTATTGATGGGAAAAATTATTATGTTTCATTTTAACACTGCTTTATTAATTTATTTTATCATAGTTAAAGTGAAATAAGATTTTAATTATGTATGTTAATAATTAGTATTAAGTCTTTAAGCGTAGAAAAACATGTACTATAAAAATCTAGCCTATTTGTGATTTCTTTAAGAACATAAATTATCATTTCTCTAATAAAGTATATTGTCTGTTCACTTATAGAAACTCTTTAAATTTATAAAACATACAACGTGTCGGTACTATTCGATTTCTGCCTGAAAAATGCAAGTAAATGAGACATTTTTGAGAGAAACTGATTTTGTTTTAAATAAAAAAGTAGGCAGTCGCCGGAAGGTATTCAAAAAGATACACAAAATAGACTGTTTAGAAAGAGTCTTGATATATATATATATATATATATATATATATATATATATATATAAATATATATATATATATATATATATATATATATATATATATATACTTCTGAACTTCTTAAAAAAATTTTATATACGAATTTTTTTCGACAATTCCATGTAACTTTGATAAACATTTTTCATCATTTACTTAAAATTTTTTCTCGTAATTTCATTTTCAAATACGGAAGGTATGTTTTATTGAGATAATTAAAAAAAATTGACATGTCAAAAAAATTATTTTCCCCATAACTTCTGAACTGCTTAAAACTTTTAGATACGGGTTTCACAGTTTCTTGTACCTTTTAATGTAGTTAATAGTATTCCTAACTTTTAAATAGCTATTTTTTTTAAATGTAAGGTAAACGACCCAAATTTAGAGAGTGCCCGTAAATCCGATAATTATTTTAAAAACAACCAAAAATAAGAAATCCGCAAAACAAATCTAACTAGTGATAAGTTAAGCCTACACCGTAAGATGTCGCCGGTACAATTTTATAAAGTTTTCATTTTTATCGATAACACTTATGACGCTAAACTACTTAGCACATGTCAAAGTCAAGCAACTCGTAGAAGGAACAACAGGGAACTGACTTTGTTATAAGGTAAGCAAAATTTGTCTTGATTTAATTGTACTATTTCTTAATTAATTTAAGCAAACAATTGACAAACTTGATAATAAAGGTTTTGGTAGGCTTACAATATTTAGTTTTTTTTGAAAGTGAAAATTTTATCAATATATGCAAAATTTTTGGGTGTCGGATTTATGTACACTTAAAAACCATATTGTCCTAATTCAGACATAGTGTGTCGAAATTGTGTACCAACTTCAAAAAACAAATATGTAAGTTTTTCTTTTTGTTCTTCATAATAATGTATGTTCTATCCTTCTTTATTCCGACAGGGGTGTCGGATTTAAGTACATGAAGTGTCTAAATTATGTTCAGCGTGACTCAATGAGATTACTATCAGTGGCGGCTGGTTCTAAAGGGCACAAGCGGCATAAGAGTACGTGCCTACCCAACCGCCTAAATAAATGAAAAGAAATTAGTATATCATTCAGTGCATTATTTTATTTTTCATTACACCGTCACACGATCATATTAGAAAGACAGTAAGATTTAATCAAATGTTACTATCATCTGCTCAACACGTTCTTCCGTCAGCTCAAACCTTCTTCCCGCGCTGGGGCACGAAGTGTGCCTATTCAGAGTATGATATCACCTCAATATATCGTCGATTAAGGTCGATTTGGGGCACCAACCCTTCTTGCATCCAGTATCTCAGTGTGTTTGTTTTCTTAGTTTCCGTCGCGTTTTTTGAATCGTATAACTCACTTGGCTTACTTAGATGCGTGGGTGGGTGCATACCTTGCGATTTGTAATAATCTGACTTTGTTTAATTATTAGCCTGTTTAAGTAGGTTTAGGGCCACCGTTATTTTTATTTTCGTTGGAATATATTGTGGAAAATCGTGCGGGGCATTCTGGTCCGGTTTTAATTTTAAAAGGCAATCGTTTTTCAGCGCTTACATTGGAAAACAAAATTAAACTTAAAGCTACCCAGAAAAGGCTTTTATTTAAATATTTCACAAAAAGATTAAAAGACTAATAGGTACCTAAACAATTTATGAAAAAGTGGTATTTTGATTTTGGGCAACTCAAATATTATTAGCTTGCCGAGGACATGCGATAAATCCGAACAATAAAAAAATAAATTTTAATTAAAATTGTAATGACTTGCTAAACCAATATCTCTGCGTCATTAAAAGTGCTTTTAGGAGTTGGGAAAAACCCAATTTTTGAAAATTTTAACACCCTATAAATATTTTGAGTAAGACTTTTTAGATACCTAATTGTAGTTAGAAAAATATTTTTAAAATAGGTATTTTGTTTTAGATTGTCATTCGGATTGTCATTTACGGTTTATTCAAAAATAACACTGAAATCAAACAAATATTAATAGGGGGCGATTTTGCCTGTGGTGCTACTTTTTTCCTTCATTTTGTCTATCTAAAATTCGTTTACATGCGTCGCCATCGGTGCCCACCCTGTTTCAAAAGTAGGCCGCCACCGATTATTATCTAAATAAAATATGAGAACAAGCATTATTGAAATTTAATTTATTCTTTGCTTTTGTTGGTTTCTTTATTTCTAGCATGGCTACCATTTCTACTAAGAAATGTTACCGATATTCGCCGGAAAATCTAAAACAAGCATTAGAAGCTGTCAAAAATGGAATGCCTTTTGCAACTGCATCTAAGGAATTTGGTGTGCCCAGAACAACTTTAATTGGAAACATTAAGGGCATTTATCCTGAGAAATGCAGAAGTGTAGCTTCAACAATTTTAACTTCTGTTCAAGAAGATTTATTGGAGCAATGGATAATAAATATGGGTGCCAAGGATTTTCCGGTTGCAAAAGACCAGGTACTTGACAGTGTTGCTTTATTAGTTGAAACGCCCCAATAAATTTACTGATGGCAGACCAGGTCGTCACTGGATTGAAGGTTTTTTAAAGACATCCGTGCATTAGTAAGCGTGTATCACAAAATTTGTCAACATCCCTGCATCCATTACCGCAGATAAAATAAAGAGTTGGTTTAAAGAAATAGGGGAATATTTTTCTACGTCAAATATTAACATTGATGATGCAAAGCGAATGAGTCTGCCTTTTTTTATCTCCGAAAAGTTCCTCGGTACTAGCAGAAAAAGGAAGTAAACTAGTTCATGAAAGATCTGGAAACGACAAAGAATGTTTAACCGTATTAATTACTGGAAATGCAGCGGGAATGCTAGCACCTACAATGATCATGTATCCATACGAAAGAATTCCAAAACACATTGTATCCAAGGTTCCAAGTAACTGGAAAATAGGAAAATCTCCCAGCCGATGGATGACCTCCGAATCTTTTTTCGAGTACATTACAAACATTTTTTACCCTTACTTATTAACAGAAAATGTAGAGTTTCCAGTAATTTTGTATCTCGGTGAACACGTTACGTTCCCGCTAAGTGAATTTCCACAACCAATTCGACACATGTTTTACAACCGCTCGATATAGGACTGTTTGGAACGTTAAAACATTCCTGGAAAAAACAAGTTCAGAAATTTAAGACTCAAAATCAGTACAAGGTATTAAATAGGGAAAATTTTGCACAAGTATTAAATGAAGCCTTAAATGATCTTACAAATTTGGAAGCAATTTTTAGAAACGCCTTTAGAGCATGTGGACTTTTTCCTTTCAACTGCTCTGCTATTGATTTTAATAAATTATTAATCAAAAACGAGGAAAAAAAATAACCCCTTAAAACACCTGAGAATTCTGAGTTAATAAAACATTTGCAATGTTTAGAGTCCTACATTAAACCCGAAACTCTTCGAACATTTAAAGAACTTAGTGGTTTAGGCTGGATAGGGGAAAATGAAGACAAAAATTTGTATTTCACGTGGTTCAATATGTATAAAGATTCTGGATTAGCTTCCAAAGAAGAATCTGTGCAACAACCTGTACCTGTTTCTAATGTCGTCATTGAAGTTAAAGAAGGATTAATATTAGAAGATGGATGGAAAAATATGAATGATGTAGAAAATAATATAGAATACGACATCGAACATTTGAGTTACAATTTAAATATCCAGACTGAAATAACAGAAACCGATATGATAAACCAAAATATTGCAAACAGTACTCTAAAACATTTAGATTTACAAAGCGACATATCAGAAATTGATGTATTATTAACTGGCTTAAACAGAAATTCAACGTCAATATATAAAGACATGTCAGTTTTAGAAATGGCTTCTACACAAAACACAAACAGAAATATTTATAGAAAATGAATTTCCCAATATGAGTAAACATAGTAGCGACGCCGACCTAATCAAATCAAAGAACCGTATAACGACAAAGTATATAAAAATGTGATACCAGAGAAAACGCAATACAATGCAATATCAGACGTTCAAATAGAAAACGAAGTAACACCAGAACAAAAAAAAAATCTAAAATATCGGAAATTTTTATCGAAACCGAACTTAACAATAAAAACTCCATAACAGAACCAATAAAGACAATAAAAAATCAGAGAAAGATGACGCAATCAACAAATGAAATGAACCAAAAGAAACTGATATTTTTTCCAGTATACTTCCAGGGGTATCTATTCCTACTCCATTCAAAAAGTGTCTTTTCTGGCCAGAACCATCCACAAGCAAAAAAACTACAGTTGAAAGACAAGTAAAAATCCCCTCTGTAGGAACATCAGAAGCTTGAAGAAAACATTTCATCAATAAAGAAGAACGACAAAAGAAAATAGAAGAAATAAAACCAGACCGAAAAAGAAAAAGAAGAAAATAAAATTTTGCGTTAAAATATACAAAATAAAAAGGTATATAAAAAAAACCTGAAGTTGCTCAAGTTGATAAGAAAAATAAACGACAAAAGAAAAATTCTAAAAATGATAAAATCATTAATAAAAGTAAGGTTAGTAATAAAAAAACTGCGGTTTTGCCAACAATTAAAGACGAAATTGCATGATTACGATGAAATAGTACAAAAAATAAAACCCCCAAGCGAACTTAATCAAAAAGGTTGTTATTTTATTGTAGAGCTTGAAAAGTACAAAGGCAATTCAGACTATATTTTGTAAAAATATTTATCTAAGAAAATAAATGTTCTATTCTTCTAAATATTTTTTACGTTATTTTATGTTTTTTTTTTTAATATTTTATATAATAAAAATAATAAACAACCCAAGTATATTACTCTCGATATTACTTAAGAATACTATATTTACTTTCACGTTTAATATTTTACATTGCTAATAAAAATAATAAAATATTGTTCTAGTTTTATTTGAAAGAGTTTGGCAAAATTTGATGGATAAGTTTATGCCAATGTCGGATTAATAGTCTTTAACTGACGGATTTAAAGCCCCCGTCTGATTAATGACCATGAAAATGTCAGATTTAGAAACAATTTTTTTTTACTATGTCGGATCAATGTTCACTTGCAAAAGGTTTAAATAATTAATTTATAACTTTTTTTAATATCTTGCCACAATTTTTAGCTGAAATTACATTAGAAAGGTGCAAACTTTGCGAACATTCGTCAAAATCACGTCATTGAATGCTTAAAGTGTCTGAATTTGGGTCGTTTACCTTATATCCGTAACTGGATGTATCGGATTAGCGAACGTTTGTTAATCAAAAATAGCCGTCAAGGCTATGATAATAGTAAAATAGGATCGAAAATAAGTGTGTAGGACTAGACACCTAAAGTCACTCACACTACTAATACACGCACCCAGAGTCCACAGGGACAAATTGATATATTACTTGTTAGTATCTTTATTAGTTGATAGCCGGCTTCTATAAAGATACATTTTCAAGATCGAATAAAATATTATTTTTTCCTTTATAATGTTTTCTTAAGTCGGTTTAATTTTTATAAAAAATTTTATTTCATGCTTTTTGGTTCTATTTATACAAAGTTTTACTACATAGCACAGCTTTAAAGTTTTCGAGTCCTAGGTTTACGAAGTTAAAATATTGGACGTCACTAATAAAATAAGTAACCACTAGGTCCATTACAAATGATTTTGCCACAATTGTGGTACCAATATTATGTAAAAAAGTCATCTATACATATTTATAAAAAAATCAGCAATACATATTTTTAAAAATTAAAATGTATTACGAAAATTAAACTTTATGTAAGTAAAAACCCAAAATACCCTCCTTTTCTCTTGATCCCCCCGCTAAACACGTGACTCATTAAGACAAGAAATGTTTTGTGCAAAAAATAAAAATATTTTCAACGTTCATTAAAATTTATACTAACAGAACCAAGCTATCGAAAGAGAGATTCTTCTTGAATCTTTCTAGACGAAAAATAGGCCTACTGGACGTAAATTAATCGTTTTTGCTAAATCGCAACACTCTAGATTGTAAAATTAAAATTAAATAAAAAATAGGTTAGCATGTCATAACGGCATAAATCGCATATGGTTGTACTTAAAATATTATAAAGAATCAAAATATGCAAACATATACATGGTGTATTGTGTAAAAATCAAAATTTAGAAATTCGCAAACAAAAGAAGATGACAATGCTGTTAGGGTAAAAAATGTAAAATTAAGTCTTATGTAACCAACCAAAATTTTTTTTTAATATAATGGCAAAGAAAAAATTATAGAGGTGAAACACTTATTTGTAACCCCTGGTCTGTATTTTCTTAAATTATGTGATAATATTTTCGCAGATCTCAAGTTGTGAAAGCCGTTGACGTAAATATACAGAGATGTACTACGTTTGCCAAACATTTTTTTTTTAAATTAAAACCATTAAATCTCAATAGTACTATTATGTGATGTTCAGAAGTGTCTGAAATACCTACCTAAAAAAAATCAAGCAAATATAAACATAAAAGAAATTTATATAAGCAAAAGACCAGTTTTTGTCTATTAAGAAACCGAAATTAATTTTTCAAAAAAAATATAAAATATATTATCAACATTTTTAAGCATCATTAAGCTAATCTAGCCATGATAATTTAACTAATTTTCATACCGTGAATAGACAGACCGATGGAATTTTTTTTGTAGCTACGGACAGGGAAAACTGAAATCTTAAACAAATTTCCGAGAGTGATTTTTTCATGACTGAAATAATTTCTTTTATGACGAAGTATAAATACCATTTACAATTTAGGTTATATAATGATTACGGATAGGAATTGTTTGATTTTTTGACAAAATCTTAACTTACTTTCGGCAAATTTCGACTTGGACACCTTGAACAAATCCATCGTCCTGTCCCTGATTTATGATAAATTTCCATTTACCTTTCTTATTTTGTCCTATTTTTGGAAAGACAACAGTGGACAAAGATCTGCATAGAATTTTCTCATCATCTCCAATCCTTTCAGAATAATTGTCTAAAATCTAAAATAATAGCATTTAAAGTTTTTGCCCTCAAAATGAAAACAGAAACAGAACGTTTTGGTCTTCATTTCCATAAAATAAAATGTAATACCAAAATAAATAAGTGTCTAATGTCAAGGAGATACTTGCGATTTGCAATTGCAATTCTGACTCGGCAGTGTTAGCTAAAAAATATCTTTAGACCATGGAGATAAGTAAGACTTTCTTTTGTAAAGCCTGTGAACAAGAAAATGAGATATATATGATAATGCTGCTGTTTCACTAATCAGAAAGAACTTTCTAAGAGACCACTGCTATCCTAAGGGAAGTCCCCTCAGACGATATTATTACCAAATTTATAATATACTGAAAGGTTGCCTAAGATTAGCATTTTTCGGAAGGAGGAAGCATACTATTACAAATACAAAATAATCAACTGGTAAGTTTGTACTTCCAGGATGAGTTTTTCAAAATTAATTTTAGATCCAATTACAGTTTAACATGAAGTTAGGTCATTTGGTTCAAATAAATATCATATATACCACCAGATTTTTTAAATAATCGCTGAATGTATGTACTTTAGTTTAAGGATAGTTAGTGAAGCCTCATTAGGCATCGTTAGCGGATTAAGCATTTGACAGGCCACAGGCACACAAGATTCTTAGTCCTTCACGGATAGAAAAATACTGAATTATTATTGTTATGAAAAGAACAATTTTGCTGACATTTCGCTAAAATCACAACTGGAATCTTCGAAGCTTTATTAACTTATATTTTCCAAATGTTGCTGCTGTTGTCACAGGCAAATTAAACGAATTACTACGACATCAATAGCAACATCAGGAAAATATAAATATCGACGAACGCCCACTCAGATACAGCCCGCAGCTCCGTGTAAAGGTAGAAAAGGAAATTTGCAGTTACGAACACTTCGGTCTTATTTGGATGCAAATAACAAAGCTTCGAAGATGTCAAATGTAATTTTGACAAAACGTCTGCAAAACTGTTTTTTTTTTCTAACCACTTTTCTATAAGAATTATAATCCAAACAGAAAACAACATTTTTACGTACATACCATAATGATTTGAAATTTATCCTTTATCAAAGCACCGTATTACTTACTTCCTTTTGATTTATACTTGTGGCAGATGTAAGTTTGCAACTCAACTATGCCTTTTAATTAAATACTTATGAATTTATTTTATACTTTTTTTAAAGATAATTATAATTATAAGAAACAAACTAAATCCTCAAAGAGCAACATTGCAATATAAAAAAATATGGTTACGTATGTTTTCTGCATCATATTACGTTAGTAGACCTACATACACGTTTTCCATTCTCTTTTGCATTCTCACACATTATCTGTGCCTCTGATAAACAAAGGATTATATACGAAACATACGCTAAATTTTATAACAGATATCTTACCTAAAATTTGTGTATGTGTCATGCATTAGTATGAAATTGTCTGACTTATTGCAGTATACTGTCTTTATAAAAGATTGCTTTTTTAGAATAAATGAGATGCAAGGAAGCATCGAAACGTAACTTGTACAATAAGAGTTTGAACGCATTCGTCTGTTTTTCCCACTATACCTTCACTCAAAATAATAAACTATATCAAAACCAGAAAAAGAAAGAAAAAATTACATTATAAATTTTGATTTGATTTTTGAGATAAAACATAAATAACCAAGGCTAACACGATGAAAAAAAATTAAACAAAACAATCGAAATATAAAAAAGCTATTCCCGCGCCAAGATTTGAATAACAGATCTATCGACAATAAACCCAAAACAGCGACCCTTAGACCACATGTACTGGGAAAATATAATATGTTATATTTTAAAGTCATTGACTTCTAGTTATTATTATTCCAATAAATGCAAGTATCAACTCAGCAATTACTGACAAACGCCCAGCACAGCTTTTCTGAGAATTATAGACTTAGGTTTAGTTAATTAACTTGTAATATTGATGACTTCGCATTTTAATTATGTACGAATTAAAATATTACGATGCAATTTTAATAAATTAGATTAATAGAAACCATCAACGATTGCGTTTGATTTTCGGTGCGCTAAGCAGAACATTACATGGCGACCCTGCCAGCTAAGAAAAAAAAATGTTTTTTGGAATAAGTGTTAGATAATGTGTTGGTGAAAAAAAAAAGTGAGAGTGTAAAAAGATGGGGAAAAATCAGTCAAAGGAGGTAAAGGAAGAAATAATAATTGCTCAATCTGGAAATAGTGGTGGATCAACAACAACAGCAACACAAGGACAAGATAAATACGTATCCCTTCTTGAAGTCGCTGGACTAATAATTGCTGCTTTTGTAGTAACAGCAATTGGTTACTATTGTTATAGAAGATTCAGAAAAAATTTGCAAAAAAATATTAGAGCAGAAATAAGAAGAAGCCAAGAGTTAGTGTAAGAGAGAAAACTATTCACCCTGACGATTTTGGTTCGATTTATCGGACCCATCGGGAACGTCAACTAGCACCCAAGCCGGGGCTGGCATCGTGGGAACAGGCTAGTAGTGGGCGCAATGCCGCTAGTTCGCAACGTTGGACCCGTCAGCTTCTACGAAAAGGTCACTAGTTCGCAACTTTAACCATCAGCTCCTAGCGGAAGGACTTCACTCAACACACATATTTGGAGGAAAGATGGATATAAGGTCAGATAAAATAAAAATTTATTTTTTTTTAATTTAATTATTAAATGGCTAGTGTATTTGTAAGCGATTTAAATGAATTATGTCAAAATGCTAAAAAATTTTTTGCTAATGTTGGTAAAGAACCCGCAGATAGAAGAGAAAGTTTGGCCAGGGTCAATAAATTATTGACTGACAATGGGTTGTTAGAAATTAAGTTTCAGTCTTTAAAAATAGAATTTAGTAAGGTACAAAGTGAAATAGCTAATACTGATAAAGTTAAAAGTATTTTTAGTGAAATAGAAAAATATATTAGTGATTCTAAGCAATTACTCTTAAATAGGTTAGGTAGTATAAATAGGGAAATAAATATGACGGATAAATTCGATATAAGAACGGCAGCATCTCTGCTTCCATGTTTAGATGGTTCGGAAAATATTACTAATCAACTAATTGATTCTATTCAACTTTATAGCGATATGTTAGATAATACTGGTAAATTGCTTTTAATTAATTATGTTTTGAAAACCAGGCTAACTCCAAGTGCAAAACTTCGTTTTAAGATTAGCTATAATTCTATTGACACTTTAATTTCCGACATAAAGCAACATCTAATCCCAAAAAAATCTGCTGCCGCTTTGGCAACCGAATTACATAATAGTAAGCAACATAATAAATCTATAAACCAATATGGAAAATCGATTGAGGAGTTGTTTATTAATTTAACGTTGGCACAGGCAGATAATGACAACAATAAAATTGAAGTGTTAAAAGAAGTAAACGAAAAATTAGCTATAAACGCTTTTTCAAACGGCTTGAGAAACAACGACCTTCGCACGATAATTAAGGCTAGGGAATATTCTTCTTTAAAAGACGCCATAGTAGGTGCCGCTTCCGAGGAAGTACTAAAACCTTCAGATTCCTCACAATCTATTTTTCACATGCATCAAAGAAATTTTGGAAGAAATTCTCTCAGGAACTCTAGTTACAGGGGAAATCGACCTTTCAGGGGAAATTTTAGGGGGCAATCAAGTAATAATAGACCCAGGAATATAAACAATAATAATTATTATGCTACGCGAAATTTTAATCGTAATTACAATGGAAGCCTTCGAGGTCGAGGCACTAATCAAGGCCGTACTAATTACCGCGGTCATCAAAATCAGAACACTTATAATAGAAATTATGTAAATGTGTTAGATACGGAAATTACAGGCTCACAAATCCAACAGCAAAATGGGGAATCATCTAATCAGCGATTTTTTCGTACCTAAAAGTAGAAAATATGTTAACTTAAATTTAAATGGTATGAATTTTGTGCGCGTGAGATATGGTATGAAAGAATTATTTTTTTTATTAGATACCGGTGCTAGTATTAGTGTTATTTTTTATGAAACTTTAGATAAAAACGAAAACATAGATATAGACAAAATAATCGAAATAAGAGGTGTAGGAGGTTCTATACTTTCCGGAGGATCAGTAAATTTAAATATTGCATTAAATAATTACAATATTCAGCATGATTTCTCAGTTCTAAATAAATTTGTTCCAAATATACAGGGAGTATTAGGCTCAGATTTTTTTGCTAAGTATAAAGCTAGTATTAATTATGAAACCTTTTTGTTTTCCTTGTGCTGTGATAACTATCAAATATCCCTACCAATGTTATCAAATACTGACTTTAACTTACAAATACCCCCAAGAAGCGAGGCGATTAAATATTGTAAAGCAGATAATGAAGGTGAATATGTTATTATATCGTAAGAAGTGGGAGAAGGAGTATTTGTTGCAGGAACTATAGTGAAAAGTAAAAATGGAGAAATACCGGTTAGATTTTTAAACGTAAATGATCGCGAAATTAACATTAAAAATTACAAACCTACATTAGAGCCTATATCAAACTTTCAAATTTATAATTTTCACAATAATGATAATCTTTCTGTAAACCGTGTTGATAAAGTATTAGACTCAATAAATTTTTCTTTATTAAATCAGGAGGAAAAAACCTCTATTGAGAAAATTTGTGCTAAATATGCCGATGTTTTTCATCTAGAAGGTGACGCTCTTAGTGTTACTAATCTCTATAAACAAAAAATACACTTAAAAGAAAATTCATCACCAGTTTACGTGAAACCCTATAGACTACCCCAAGCACAAAAATCAGAAATTAATAAACAAGTAAAGAAAATGCTTGATGAGGGTATTATTGAAGAAACTAGATGCGAATGGTCTTCACCTCTTTTAATAGTACCAAAAAAGAGTAGTAATATGGTGAAAAAATGGAGGGTTGTAATCGATTACCGGTTACTTAATAAACAAGTAAAAGATGAAAAAATGCCATTACCTTGCATTGCCGAAATTTTGGACTCATTATCTGGAGCAATTTATTTTTCACATTTAGATCTTTCCCAAGGGTATCATCAACTAGAATTACATCCAGATAGTAGGCCATACACTGCTTTCACTACTAACGAAGCCCAATTTCAAATGAAAAGGCTGCCAATGGGATTAAAAATTAGCCCAGGTGCATTTTCTAGATTAATGACTGTCGCTTTTTCTGGACTAAATTACGATTCGTGTTTTATTTATTTAGACGATCTTATTATTTTTGGCAATTCATTACAAAATCATAACATAAATCTCATTAAGGTTCTGCAGAGACTTAGAGAAGTAAATTTGAAGCTCAATCCCAGTAAATGCGATTTTCTTAAGAAACAAATTTTATATTTAGGGCATTGCATTTCTTCGGAGGGAATATCTCCAGACCCCGAAAAGTCCAAAGTCATAGCTGAGTATCCAATTCCAAAAAATTCCGACGAGACAAAACGCTTCGTTGCATTTGCAAATTACTATAGAAAGTTCATTAAACATTTTGCACATATAGCACGTCCCCTCAACGAACTTTCCAAAAAAGGAAGATTATTTAATTGGACTGAGGAATGCCAAATATCCTTCGATAAATTAAAACAATTACTTATGAACCCCCCTATACTGGAATACCCAGATTTCTCAGAAAACAATACTTTTATTTTAAAAACCGATGCTAGTGGATATGCCATAGGATCTGTTCTATGTAATAATAATGATAAGCCTATAGCTTATGCTTCACGCACTCTAAACTCAGCTGAACAAAACTATTGCACAGTTGAAAAAGAGTTATTGGCCGTAGTTTGGAGTGTCAAGCATTTTAGGCCATATTTATATGGTAAGAAATTTGATATTTTTACAGACCATAGACCACTAGTATATTTATTTAAAATGGTAAATCCCTCGAGTAGGTTAACTAAATTTAGACTTACGCTAGAGGAGTACGATTTTACTATAAATTACATTAAAGGGTCAAGTAACGTAAGCGCGGATGCCTTATCGCGTATAAAAATAGACATGAACGAATTAAGAGGAATAAATGAAAGTATGAATGTGATTACTCGAGCACAAGCGAAAAAACAAAAATTGCCTCAACAGGAAGAATTAATAAATTCTACTGACGAAAGGACTGATCACCCTGAAATCGTAGAGTTATTAAAACGTCCCGTTTGTAGTGTAGAATTAATACCGATAAAGAGAGCATTGTTCAATAATTATAAAAATAAAATATTTAATAAATACTGCAGTAATGAAATTTTATATGATGAAGAATCTCAAGTTATTTATTTTTGCCAAGATTGCCGATCGACGCATGACCTAGGTACATCGTTGAGGAATCTTGCTATTACATGTAAAAAATATAATATTACAAAACTATGCATAGTAAAAAATAATCAAACTAGTCAATTTATAAAAGAGATATCGCAATACAAAAATGAAATATTGAACATTGGTCTTAAATTATGTATTATTAAAAGTGTTAAAAGAGTAGAAGACAAGGAAACCAGACAATTAATTCTTAACGATTTCCATAACCTTCATACAGGAGGACACGCTGGTATTAACCGCATGTTTAATAATATTAAAAAATATTATTTCTGGAATGGGTTGAAAAAGGATGTGGAGCTTTTTGTCAAAAGATGCAATGATTGTCAAAGATATAAGTATAGTAATCCGAATAAGCAACCTTTGGTAATAACCTCTACATCATCTTCAGCTTTTCAAAAAATTTATCTTGATTTAGTTGGGCCAATAAAACCTGATATGAATGATAATTCTTACATTCTTACCATTCAGTGCGAACTAACAAAATTTATTGAATGTTACGCTTTACCAAACAAAGAGACACTCACAGTATCCAAAAGTTTTGTTGAAAATTTTGTACTTAGGTACGGTATTCCCCAAGAAATTTGTACAGAGCAAGGAAGGGAATTTCTTTCAAATATTTTCCAAGAATCTTTTTAAATTACTAGGAATAAAAACTTTAAATTCAACAGCTTACCACCACGAAACACTCGGTGCTTTAGAGAATAACCACAAGCACTTAGGGGCATATTTAAGGAATCATATTTCAAATTATGCAGAAAATTGGAGTACGTGGGTGCCATACTGGTGCTTCGCGTATAACAATTCTGTGCATATCGAAACTAAATATTGTCCCTACGAACTTGTGTTTGGAAAATATTGTAAACTTCCATCAAACCTTGCTGAAAATAGTGATCCATTGTATAATTTCGATGACTATCCTAATGAACTTAAGTATAGAATTCAAACTGCTTGTCTAGATGCTAAAAATAACTTATTATTATCAAAGTACAAACGTAAGGAAAAATCTGACCAAAATTCTAAAAATATTGTATATAATATAGGTAGTAAGGTATTGTTAAAAAATGAAAATATGAATAATAAATTCGAACCTTTATACATAGGTCCATACAAAGTAGTAGAAGATAGAAACCCAAATTTGGTAATAGATGTTAATAATAAGCATGTATTGGTTCACAAAAATAGAGTTAAGATGTATTATTCTTAGTTAAGTTGGGCATTACATACACAAAAAAAAAATAATAATAATAATAGTAATAATAGTAAGTGTTTTACTTGGGTTACTATAATTAGGTTAAGATTTGTACAATATATTTTTTTTGTTTTTTTCGCTGGGAAGGTGTACTGGGAAAATATAATATGTTATATTTTAAAGTCATTGACTTCTAATTATTATTATTCCAATAAATGCAAGTATCAACTCAGCAATTACTGACAAACGCCCAGCACAGCTTTTCTGAGAATTATAGACTTAGGTTTAGTTAATTAACTTGTAATATTGATGACTTCGCATTTTAATTATGTACGAATTAGAATATTACGATGCAATTTTAATAAATTAGATTAATAGAAACCATCAACGATTGCGTTTGATTTTCGGTGCGCTAAGCAGAACATTACACACAATAAACGATTAAAAATTAACATAATATTCCTATTACAATTATTGTTAGGACTCTAAACGATAAACAGAAATGTTATGTTTTACATTAAGAAATTTTATTGTAGTTACCTGAAACATCATTGTTCTAGGGTTTAGACCATGTCAAATTAGAATTACTTTCTGACGTTTCGTCTGCGATTTCACGAGGCATCTTCAGGATCTTGATCTCGTACAGTGAAGACACCTGAAAATACATCATGGAATAACTGGCGAAAAAAAAATAGAAAAGTAATTCCATTTGAGGCGGTCTAAACACAGATAGCTACAATTTTCGAATGTAAAACATAACATTTCTCCGAATCTTGTTGCCTTGTGCAATTTGACACCGACTAAACCCAAGAACCATGATTCCTGAATTAACTTCAGCCGAGAAAGCTTCCGTACTATGTAGTTACCTGAATTTGCGCAAACTAAATAAACCAATCAATTAATAAAATATTAAAAAAAATAAAACCGACTAAAAAGTAAAAAATAATGTTTCATTTATTTCTTAAATATAGACATTTTGAAGTCGACGCCCAAAACAGGCTCACCCACTACAAAATATAGTTTAAGTATTTTATATTAAATTACATATAAACCAAATATATAGCTAGCTTTATATCTTTTAAAACTGATTCCCGAATCACTTGCTCTCAGGGCTCCTTTGTGGAACTGGGCAAGCACAAACTGCTATTTCCATCCAATCGCTGAACCCATAGATAAATGGGAATATTGACTTCCTATAGGACATTTGAGGAGCAACTTATCAAAACGCATTATGTCTACCCGAGGACAAAATTCAGTTTGTTGCGGTTTTGAATTTGTTTTTACCTCTTTTATACTTCTGTAAACCTAGAATACATCAAACAGCGTTATATTCAGGTGTAATTTGAGTGCAAAATATGATGTTCACATCAAAACGCATTATGTTCGCAAGAGCTGTCACATCAAAACGCATTATGGTACTTGGCCACCAGGAGGCGATAAATTCGCTCTACATCTCGCCAGAACCACCTGATTTTAATTCTCGTCGTCTGTCCGGCGATCGTTCAAATTTAGAACACCAATTAAGAACGTGTTTAGTGTAGATTGCAGTAAAAAGTTGATAGTTTTTTGTTGTTATACAATATGATGGAAAATCTTGATCAGAGTATCTCTGTAGGAGAAAATAGCCAAGGATCAAGGAAAAAAATGCGAAAAAAAACTAAACGAGAACTGGATTATGAAAAAAGGCAAGTAGTATACGTGTTTGTTTAATTTGTAGCGATCTCGAATTTACTGCGCACTGAGTGTACTTCTATCATTTATTACCTAATATTAATAAACAGGAACAAAGATAAGCTTAGTGCAAAAGTGACATCAAATACAAATCGTTACAAGTCATTATTTTTTTGTAGTCACTGAATAAAAATGTAATAAAGTTTATTTTTTCTAGGTATAAAGACACGGACCCCTTGCTTGGTAATTGCCGGATCCAGGAGGAGAGAAAGTTTTTAAATGTGGCGATTTTGCAAGAAACGTGCTTGCAGGAGCCAAAAGAAATGTTTTCTTTAAATTAGATAGAAGAGAACAGGACAAGCGACTATCATTTTTTAATGGATATTGGATTTCCTAAACGAAGTTGTGTTCGGCGTCGTTTTTTAGTGGACTACTTTTTGTGGTCAGCAGACAAGAAAAAATTGCCAGTTTGTTCTAAGTTTTTTGGTAAGTTATTTAAAATTGACCAAAGACGAATAAATACAATAGCAGAGGGGATACTAAGTGGAAAGGGGGTACAAGATAGAAGAGGTGGAGACCACAAAGCTAACAAATACTCACAGAAAAGATTGAAGGTGTACGAATTTATTTCTAAACTAAAGGCATATGAAAGTCATTATGCGCGTAATAAAAGTAAGATACTATGTTTGCCATCCTCACTGAATATAAACCGACTTTTTAAACTATATAACACAACCGCTGATAATGAGTATAAATTAAAAAAAAAAACATTTTTCATCAAAATATTTTAAACCAAATTTAATTTGGGCTTTGGTTCACCAGCATCCGATACGTGCAGTTATTGCAATAGAACTAAGACTGAAATTCAAAGTTGCTTGAACATAGCTGAAAAGCAAACTTTAATTACCAATCGTACTATCCATACACGGAGAGCTAAAGCATTTCATACGATAATGAAAGCAAATCCTGAAGGAAGCGTGACTTATGTTTTTGATCTACAATAAGTTCAACCCGTTCCTGAACTGAGTATTGGTGAAACTTTTTATGCTCGTCAAGTATGTCTATACTGTTTTTGTGTTACAGACGTTGCCACAAAAAACCCAATTTTTTATATTTGGAATGAAACTCAAGCTAAAAGGGGCCCTCAGGAAATTAGCTCTGCCTTAGTTGATTTCCTACAAAATACCATCCTTGACGAGTCCATTGACACAATTCGCTTTTTTTGCAGATGGCTGCGGCGGCCAAAATAAGAACCAACCAAGTAGATCATATTTAATTCATAGTTTAAAATTTTGTTTTGAAAGCACTGTGTTTAAGTCTTGTTTTTCTATTAAAATTATTTTCCGTACTTTGGTTTTATGTCTTTTATTTCGTAGTAAATTAAAAAAATGCTCAGCTGGTTTTTACCTTTTTTTATCTTATTTCATGTTTGCAACATAGAGCATTATGTCCAATATTGGTCATAAAAAAAAGCATTATGTACCCAGTGATGAGTCAAAACACATTATGTCCAACTATTTATTGACTTTTTATTACAAACTATGATTTTGATTTCAATGAAAATGATTAGTAGATGTATCGACCATAAGCTATGGAAACCACGTAGTATGCAGGTTTGAAACAAATGGAATCGGATTATATTCGTTTTTTGTTGCTTGTGAAAAAGAAGTTCCGATGGACATAATGCGTTTTGAAAAGTTACTCCTTATTTAGAAATGTCCAAACAGACCAATAACGAATTCGCATTTCGAGACGTGAGCAGAAATATTTTGGGGGGCCTTATAACTGTTGGCTAGGTTAGTGCATGAAGAGTTTGTTGACGGCCCTGTTAAAAAAGATACATCTAGGTAAACTAAATGTAAACTATAAAACAACTCCTATACCCCAGCAGCAACCAAATTTACTCGATTTCATAATAGTGACGTGACCTTCTCTGAATAACATTAAAATCTGTATTACGTTAGTAAGTTTAAGCTTACTAGTGAGTATAGATAAAGAAGTATGTATGTTTTTTTTTTGAAATCTATTATTACAGATTAGTCATTACTTGGGAACCAAAATGTCTATATTTAATTTATTTTTACTTTTTAGCGATTAGTCGCTTCTATTTACTTTTTAAAAATTTTATTTCTCACGTTTTAGTGATTTTTTACAAATTAAATTTTTAAGAATATTATAATTTGTAGTATATGTATATTCAATGGTATATAACTATAACTATAATAACAACACTATTAAAATTAGAATTTATAATAAATACTTAAAAAAATACACATTCATAAAAAATATAATGAGGGTAGTCGGTTAATAACGTTTTATTCATACCGCATGTTCATTTTTAGAAAATTTCAAGTAAAATACTAGATATTGAGGTTGCACGTTTTCGTTGTCACCCTATATACATAAAATTACATAATGGGATAGCAAAAGAGATTCCTTTTAGCAAATCAGGTTATATTTCTATCACACACCTCAATGCTTTAGTGTGAAAAAGTATTTAAAAAAATGTAAATTTAATTATGAAACTCGCTGCCTTTACTATTACAGAAAAACGCGCGAACGGATTTCAAATCAAAACATATAGGACCAGCAGAGAAACGTCCTCTACAGTTTGGCGTTTGACTCATCAAAATCGGCCAAGCCGTTTGGACAATATGCGCGGACAAACATAAAAACACATACAAGTGGAATTGAGAACCTCCTCCCTTTTTGAAGTCGGGCAAAATGACTGGGGGGCCTTTTAAAAGTCTATTTCGAAAGCTAATTATGCCTATTTAGCAAGAGGTGGAAGTATTATAGGAAACCAATAATTTGAACCTCTTGCACATACTTTAAGAGAAAATTATTTGTTAAATAGGTCAAGTAATATCTTTATTATGGATGGACGTACTTAAAAATGTTTTACGAAATTATATAGAATAATGACACTACTTAACAACTACTTGCTAAAATATTATAACAGAAAATTTATATCCTAAACCTTAAGTCGAAAACTGATATAAAGCACTCGACTAGAAGAAATTAATTATTATAAGCGAACTCTATTGTTTTATGAAAATTTTGTAACATTACCTCATCTTGGCCAAGCCAAGTTTTCAATGATGTATTCTCATCCAGCACCTTTTTAACATATTTGTAAGGATAAAATTCCACATTCTCACAAAACGGAAGGCCATTTGCACATTTAGGTACCTGGTTCATCCGGGACTCAATTTCAATAGATTCCTGAGATTCTTCAGGAAATATTATCCGATTTTGAAAATCTGAAATAACAAAATATACAATATTTTTACTCACGCAAGTTATTATACATTCCGATTTTTTATTAACCTACCCGAAATCAACACACATTTTTCCCCTGCCTTGCAACCGATATAAAAAACAGCGTTGGAAATGACAAAGGAATACAGCGACTCATGAGGATTCTAGTTTGTCTGATTAACTCATAGCGCTACTACTGAACTCGACTTAAAATAAAACTTCGTTTGGTTCATTCTAATAAGAAATATGTCCCTCCATGAATAAAATTTACCTTTAACGTCATGAAAAACATATCCTAGACTCTACCACCCTCGATGAACCTCCTAAATATGCAAATTAGGTAGAAGAAGTTGGTTTTTGAACGATAGCTCACTACTCTTTGAAAACTTAAAGGGCTGTGTACCCGTGCAAAAGTAATGAAACAAAAAGGTCTGTATAACATGTATAATTTCCAAAGTTTAAAATCATAACAGAGCGCTTTTAACTAACTAGTCATCATCAATGCTATCTAAAAATAAGTACATCTAGTGATAAACACTTCAAATGAAGATGGTGAGCAAGGCCAAAAAGCCAAAAAGAAAAGAAAAAGGTTGAATCAAACGATATACTTACTCGTCAGTGAACAGATAGAAAGATACATGGTATCAAAAAAATGTAATAAAAACTTTTTACATGTAACAAGGAGAAAACAAAAGTTGACGAACACCAAATTACATTTTTAAAAAAATGTTTAGATTTATTGCTTAAAAAGCAGCCATCGTTCTTGTAGGCATGATGAAACAGAAAAATGAGAGAATCTCTTTAACAAAAAGCGAAAAGAAAATTGACAGTCGACCGGGTTGCCAAATGTATGTGGAATTAAATCAACTAAAACTTAAAAAAACTCATGATATTATTGATGTCCTTATACAGGGTGTTTCCTAAACATTGGCAAAAAATTCGTAGGGTGATTCCTGAGGTATTTTTATGAAAAAAAGTTATTATAAACATTTGTCAAAAATGCTTCCTAAGGGAGCTACGCCCCTTCAAATGGGACACCCTGAAGACGGTTTTTCCTCCATATTTCCGAAACCGTTCATACAAAAATCATGAAAGTTGGTACATCGTACAAACTTTGAATGCTGAATCAGAATTTGAGCTCAGAGTATCAAAATTTTAATCAGGGGTGTACCATACCGGGAGGGTTGGGGGTAAAAACAACCCCATTTTTTTATTACATGCTTACTTTACATTCTGATATCATGATATGATACCTGGGGTTTTTTACGTAAAAAAGGTACTCTTAGTTCACATCAATAGGGATAGTAGTTTTCGAGAAAATCGCAATTTTCTACAGTGATGCATCGGCACCCTAAAGACGGGTTTTCCTCAAAATTATTGAAACCGCTCACCGTAAAATATTGAAATTTGGGATACTGCATAAACTTTTGACGCCAAATTAGATTCTGAGCTCTAAAACTTTGATAATTTTATCAAAGGCTTATCATATTGAATTGGTTAGGGTTAAAAACAACCCAATTTTTTGATAGTAATTTATTTTTGACATTTTGATTTTAGAATTAGATCTTTGAATATTTTTTATGTAAAAAAGATACTACTTCTGGTTCACATTGATTAGGCTATTAGTTTTTGAGAAAATTGCAATTTATTCCGTCGACGCCGTTATTTACCCCTTTACATAGGTAAGCAGTAAGTATTTTGTCGTTTGATATTTTTTTGGAGAGTCCTTAGTGTCGAAAACAGAGGGTGATAGAAATGCTTTTCTGAAAACAAGAATAATACAAACTATTTTATTATTGAAATATTCATTAATTTAATTTTCGTATTACTTCACAAAAATTGTTGAAAATGACCACCATCTGCTATGATACATGAATCTAGTCTTCGCCTCATTGACGGACGAACTCTTTCAAATATGGCAGGGGTATTCCTTATCGCATTGCAACCTGCAATTATACGATTTCTTAAATCGTCCACATTTTCCACTGGTGTGACATAAACTAATGACTATAGATGACCCCATAGAAAATAATCTAAAGGGTTTAAGTCCGGAGACCGAGCTGGCCATAAGTGAGGTCCACCCCGACCAATCCAGCGGTCTCCATATGTTGCTGTTAACCACTCACGAGCTGCCATACTAAAATGCGCTGGCGCACCATCGTGCATAAACCACATTGCATCTCGCGTTGCCAATGGTACATCCTCAAGGAAGTTAGGTAGGGTTTCTTCCAAGAAGTTTCGATAAACCTCGCCGGTGAGTCTTTCTGGTAGGAATACTGGTCCAATCAGCCAGTCACCAATAATTCCCATCCAAACGTTTAAAGAAAACTGATGCTGAAAACGATCTTCACGTATCTCATGCGGATTTTCGTCAGTCCATACATGATTGTTATGAAAATTCATGATTGCATTTTTTGAGAAATGCGCTTCATCGGTAAAAAGAATCAACCACAGCAGCTGAGGGATTTGGACCAATAGCTGCAAAAGCCGTTGACAAAATTGGATGCATGGAGGAAAATCAGTAGGGAGAAGTGCCTGAACTCGTTGTATGTGGTATGAATACAACAAATTGTCTTTAAGAATTGTCCACACAGTTTTATTACTGATATTCAACGCACCTGCAATTTTTCTAGTGGAAGTACCTGGATCTTCCTCTATTATATGCAGAACATTTTCTTCGATTTCCACCGTTCTTGCTGTCACGGGTCTTCCCGGTCCTCTATTTTGTTTCAATGTGCCTGTCTCATGAAGTCGTTGATGTATTCTCTGGAACATTCTGCTGTCAGGAGCATTATGGTTAGGATATCGTTCAATGTACAACCTCCTAGCCTCTAAAGCATTACCATTCGCAAGTCCATATAAGAAATGCATATCAGTCATTTCAGCGTTCGTATAGCGATTCATGATGAAAAACTTCACTAGCAAAAAGAATGAAGATTCAGATTTAAACTAACTTTGCTTCCGATATCTGCACCAGTCTGCTATGATTTGAAAATATTATTCTATCGGAATGTTAATAAAAGATAAAAACGCATTTTATTTTTTAATTTCCGACTGATTTATTATTGACAAATAATGACACTATGTCAAAGTCACTTAACTATGAAATAATGCCCGGTATTCACATTAAAGGCAATGGTACATAGACCACGTTAAGCAAATAAAACTAATTTCAGATTTTTTGGCACTTAGCCCGTTATTTACTTCAAGTCTTCAATTACTTTTCTTCGTTGATCTCTAGAATGAATATCTTTTTAACGCACATTTAGTTTTTCATTTAGATGAGATCTACCCAACACATACTTACTAACTGTAAATTTCTCAGCAGATAAATACAATTTTCTCGAAAACGATTAGCCCAATGAATATCAAGAGTATCTTTTTCACGTAAAAATTCTTCAAGAGTCTAATCATCAAAAAATTGGGTTTATTTTTACCCCTAACCACTTAAGTATGATACGCTTCCGATAATTTTTTTTTTGGAAATTCTCAGCTCAGAATCTAATTTGGCGTCAAAAGTTATGCAGTATCCCAAATTTCAATATTTCACGGTGAGAGGTTTCAATAATTTTGAGGAAAACCCGTCTTTAGGGTGCCGATGCATCACTGTAGAAAATTGCGATTTTCTCGAAAACTACTATCCCTATTGATATGAACTAGTACCTTTTTTACGTAACAAACCTCCAGGTATCATATCAGGATATCAGAATGTAAAGTAAGCATGTCATAAAAAATGGGGTTGTTTTTACCCTCAACCCCCCCGGTATGGTACACCCTTGATTAAAATTATGATACTCTGGGCTCAAATTCTGATTCAGCATTCAAAGTTTGTACGATGTACCAACTTTCATGATTTTTGTATGAACGGTTTCGGAAATATGGAGGAAAAACCGTCTTCAGGGTTGAAGGGGCGTAGCTCCCTTAGGAAGCATTTTTGACAAATGTTTGTAATAACTTTTTTTCATAAAAATACCTTACGAATCACACTACGAATTTTTTACCAATGTTTAGGAAACACCCTGTATATAACAGTAGAATTACTGAAATTTAACAAATGATCTTAATGAGTATAAACAGAATTTAAATATAGAATAGATTTTAAACTGGTGAAAATAGGAAAACAACCTACAGCAATTGATTACAATTGAGTTGATTGTATGTTAAAGACCTTAAATATTCCGTCAGAAGAAATATACGAAGAGCATCTATTGAAGTCCAGGAAAGCTATTTCCAGCTTTAATTTAATTTCATACACTGTTTTTCTATTTAATTTAATACTACCGAAACTGGTACAAATAAAATAAATCATTCCGTAGATGGCTTATTATTGTACTGATTAAAATATATATATAGGTATGTTTTTAAATTTAAAGAGGCGCGTTTTAAGCAGAATTAATCTGGCTTTAAGAAAGTGACACTAATTTCTACAAAAACCAGTGGCGTACAGTTTTTCACTAAACATAAATGCTTGCCAGCACGAACGCTACTGATGTAAATTGTTTAGAAATCAATTTTGTAAATCAATTTTACGGGTCCTAGTTCCAACATGTTTTATAACGTTGACGAAAGGCTAAGGACATTTGTACTAAAAAGTTAACCTTTAACAAAACAATAAAAAAATTGGAACTGGACGTCGATCGATGCATTTTTGGAGAACTAAATTAAAAAATTAACATACAATCCCCTTTTATACCTAAACTTCTTAGGTGAAGTAATTTATTTAAAATGTTACTTTTATTTTTTTTTTTCAACAAAGTTTTGTTGGCCGATTCAATTTGAATATGCTAGGGTAACTGCAGACAAAACTAAAGAAATTGTTGAAACGATAGAAGAAACCATATGCAACCTATTGCCAACTTTTGTGAACATAAAACACAATGTCACTGAAATTCGTCACAGTCTTTTATTCACTATGATGGATACAAAAAGGAGCTCAAGCAAAACTTAGAATTCGTCATAAAAAAACATGCAATCAGGAAGCAGTTAAGATGGGAATTTATTTTACATATTGGGTATAATTTGACATTTCGGAAACCAAACCACAAAAAAAAAAGAAAACAAGTTCCCTCCAAATTACGTCAGAGATGGGTATTAGGGTTGACCATGTACAAGGGTTAGGTAAAATAAATACTATAAATAGATTTTTTTTTAAATCCCGAGGTAATGTCAGAGGTAACTGGTGTTGACTTGGAATTAATTAAACGACTGGCCAAAATACTAGAAGTATTCACTTGTGGTAAGAGCATAGACCCAGTAAAATACGGGAATTATTCTTTAGATACAGCTAGACATTTTTGTTGGGATGTAGAACTGTTACTACATGCCAGTGACAATACATAAAATGCTGGTACACGGCGAAAGTATAATCCCTATCGTCTATGTCTCCAAAAAGGCTCAGAAGGCCCGAAAGAAGGATTATAAAAACTATCGCCTTCGTTATGTAAGTAAATACAGAATGAGAACAAGGGGCAAAGAATTGTTGCTCTCGCTCAGAAAAACGAGCAATCTGCTCCTTTTTCAACAAACGTCGATGCGGATGTGAAAGATGAATTATGGCTTGTTAGTCCTCGATACCTTCTGGAAGATTTGCCCATCGTAATTGATGATCGAGTTATTTTTGAAAGTGCTGCAGTATGTTTGAACAATATATCCCTAGCCAAGAAAAAAATAGCACTGAGTCAGAGAAAGAAATAAGTAACATAATCAATAATTCCAGAAATGTATGTATGATAAACATACTAATGCAAGACAAGAAGATTTTGAACCCAAAGTAGATACCCCCATACACCAAAGTATTTTACAGAACATTTTAACTTAAGAAATGAACATGAATTAGAAGAAGTTAAAGAAAATTATTATATGGACCTTAATTAAGTATTAAATAACGAGGAGGAAATTGGAAACTCCGATAGTGAAACAGAAAATGAAGATAATAGTAGAAAAGAAAACTCAGAAGAGAAGCAGATGATTAAAATATTAAAAAAAATGTGAACTCAAATTCTGAAATTGAAAATATGACCATATATAAATCCATTATTGACGAAGCTTTAAAGACTAGTTGGTATAAAGATGCCATGAAACTTATCGAAGACACATACAAGATATTTTTTATTCAAAATTAAAAAAAGTTATACCTGTATCTTACCCAAAAGTTTGATGCTGCTGACAAATCCTTATACAAGGCTGGAGATTATAATCGTGCTTTAGAAACTGACTTTAAAAAACAATAGGCCCCGGGATTAGGGAAAATACACATATCGTTTGGCTTATTTTACAAATCCCATATATATATTAGGGACAGAAAAGATTGGAGAAGATATAGTAATAGTCTTAGTCTTTCCATTGTGGAGTAGTTTAACATTTTTAAGGTTGTTAGACATTGATAAGTCCCATAACACAAAGTGTCAAATAAGGTAGTGTACGTATTAAGCCTGGTACGCCTCGTATAATTTGTGTAAATCATGAAGAGCTGTTATGGCCTAAAAATATACATAAAGAAACTGGAAATGCTTGTTTAAGATGTATAAAAATTGTAGATATTCGTGGCCCACTATTTAATAAATAAAGAAAGAGAGCCTCTACACGAAATAAACTTTGATCCAGTAGTTTCAACATGACGTCCAGTCACTTCAGAACTACTACTTAAAGAATTTCCATTTTCAGAAGAAATTGACAGTTACTTTCTCATTACGAATGTCCTAGAGGTATGAGGCAATATTTTAATGAAATAAAAGGCAATATTTTGAATGAAATAAAAAAAATGTAAATTAAAAAAAAATAATTAAATAACTTAACCAAGTGAAACAACTTTGTTTTTTCTTAACTCAAAGACATGCTAAAACTATAAAGATAGACTCAGTCCCTGGTTGCTGAAAGAAAAATTCAGATCTATATTTTTTACCAAAACAGGTTATTGAAGAATGAACTTCATAAATGAGTGAAAGTGAATATCATATTTGTCATACCAGGGGGTAAATTTATAACTCTAATATTTCATATACAAATGCACGCTTAAGTAGGCAGAAGTGAGCAAGGTTCCATACATGCGCAAATAAATCTCCTTAATAATAACAGATTTATTATTAATTTGAGTCGTAAAATTCAATTTTTTGATTCTAAATAGCCTAATTGCTTGAAATCTAATGGTTCATTTAAAGAATTTAGTTTTTTTAACCTATAATCTTGTTCATTATTTAAAATCTCTGTACTGTCAAATGCGCGTATATATTTTTCAGAGGATGAAAAAATGTTTTGCCATAACTAATGTTGTAAAGGTAAAATTAAAAAACGAAAAACTGAAAATGAGGATGCGCAAAAATCAACTATCCTTATTTATCATTTGAAAATAAATGAAAGACTTTTTGTATACTTTGTCTGACTTGGAGAATTGCTCGTGAAGAACTGGTGCAAAAGTGTAGATAATGGAATGGTGTCATCATTAGTTGAAGTGAATATTAGAAAGACGAGTAATGAACCTAAGTTAATGAGAAAGAAGAAAATTTCTTGAAAATTGGTTTCACAAGTTATCGAAAATGCCATCGCATTTCTCATAACTTTGTAGAAGAGATAGAAAATAAATAATTAACAAAAAACTTATTGGTCTCAGATGTTGATCAAACTAATTCTTAATTACTTAATCACAAACAAAGGTTTCTATAATGAGTGTCTACATATATTGCACAGCAAATAAAATGGTCTTTACTAGTTTGATGCCGACTTCATTGAGTCAAATATTTATTCCGCCATTTTTAACATGTTTTTAATATGCTTGCTATAGGACCACACCGGCAATATCCGGAATAATCCCGGAAAATTTCATCCACTTTAGTCAAACCATCGAGTATTAATGGATGTACATACGTAAACAAATACATAGGGTCGAATTTATCATCTTTTGAAGTCGGTTAAAAATAAGCGACATTCAAGCTACATATAGGGTCTGCATTTAGGCTTGTTGTTACACTTTTTTAATAAATTAATTAGTAAGAAAATACTTGTGACTTAGGTATTAGTGATGTCACGCATGCTGCCAGTTTAAAAAATGTTTTGACGTTTCGGCAGGAACACCCTTGCCTTTATCAAAAAGTTCAACCTAAAAGCTAAAACAGAACACCTATGTTTTAAAATAAAACCTCTTATTTCTTTTGATTTACTATGAAACGTATGTAATCCAATATTATTAAAAAATTTTATAAAGAACAAATGTCACTTATTTTACGAACTACTCGACTAACAACAATGAAGACCACCACAACAACATATTGTTAACAACTCGATCTTTGGCAATATCACGTACACTGATTTAAATTTTCTTATTGTTATACAAATAACCCATCGTTGGAATAGAAGAGAAGGGTGGCGCTTACCTTAGTTATATTATGTCATAGTACACTGTATTTACGAGATCTATATCTTTTTTGTCATTTATGACATGCCTATTTTTTTTATTTCTATCGACTCTTAAATTTCCATTTCTTTTTATGTAATTCCGTTTTTTAAATTTTTGTTTGATCGAAAGTGTGATTATTTTGTTGTGCGTGTTTTGATAATGCAGTTTGGATTTTGTCGTAGTTATGGGCATATATTCTTGGCTGTAAATATTGTTGTGTTTGCTTAATATAAACGCCATCACAATCCTTGCATGGTACCGGATATACTACATGTGTCTTTTTTAATTTTGTCTTAAGTTTTGTGTAATGTTGAACCAGCAAATTATACCCCCTATGAGCAACTTGTATGTTATATTTAGAGAATAACTGTTTAAATTGCTCGGATAGCTGCTGTATATATGGCAGTGTCAAGTAACTTTTCTTTGTTTTATTTGATTGAATTGTTTTCTGGTGACCCAAGGTATTGTAAAATGTATTAATTCTTTTTTTGAAAACCGAGTTTATTAAATGAGTGGATAACGATTTTTTTAAAAGCTTCTTTTGCTTTTTGGACTGATTCTTTTCGAAACTCGGGATCTGATGATAATTGGATTGCTCTATCTGCAAGGCCAATGATGACAGATTTTTTCTGAGTAAGGGGGTTATCGGACCGGTGGGTCAACAAAAAACAATTCAATCAAATAAAATAAAGTATAGTTACTTGAAACTGCCATATATACAGGGGCTATCCCAGCAATTTAAACATTTACCCCCATATTCACTAAAAAGGTTTAAGAGTTAGTCCAGGTCTAGTTGCCATGGTACTTAAAACTTTTAGTCCGCTAGTTATGTTTTGCTTATGTCACTGTCATTTTGTAATTGTGACATTTAGAAAAATTCTGTGTTCAGTTGTTGAAAATGTCAAACCTATAACTGTCAAGTTAGACCTGTTCTAAATTTAAACCTTTTTAGTGAATACGGGTGTTATTCTCTAAATATAACATACAAGTTGCTCATAGGGGATATAATTTGCTAGATCAATATTACACAAAACTTAAGACAAACACTTCAAACTTAAAAAAGACACATACAATATATCAGGTACCATGCAAGGATTGTGATGGCGTTTATATTGGGCAAACACAACAATAATGACAGTCAATAATATATGCCCATAAGTACGACAAAAAAAAACTGCATTATCAAAACACGCACAACAAAATAATCATTTTCGAGTTTGACAAAACAAAAATTTTAAAAACGGAATTACATAAAAAGAAAAGGAAAATTTACGAGTCGATAGAAATAAAAAAAAAGCCATACCATAAATGACAAAAAAAGATATAGATCTGTTAAATAGTGTGTACTACGACATAATAGGTATAACAAAGGTAAACACCACCCGTCCCTTCTATTCCGACGTTGAGTTATTTGTTTAAAAATAATAAAATTTAAATCAATGTACGTGATATCGCCAAAGAGCTAGTTTATATATATATATATATATATATATATATATATATAATATATATATATATATATATATATATATATATATATATATATATATATATATATATATATATATATATATATATATATATATATATATATATATATATATATATATATATATATATATATATATATATATATATATATATATATATATATATATATATATATATATATATATATATATATATATATATATAATATATATATATATATAAATATATATAAATATATATATATAAATATATACAAATATATAAATATATAAATATATATAAATATATATATATATATATATAAATATATATATATATATATATATATATATATATATATATATATATATATATATATATATATATATATATATATATATATATATATATATATAAATATATATATATATATATATATATATATATATATATATATATATATATATATATATATATATATATATATATATATATATATATAAATATATATATATATATATATATATATATATATATATATATATATATATATATATATATATATATATATATATATATATATATATATATATATATATATATATATATATATATATATATATATATATATATATATATATATATATATATATATATATATATAAGTATATATAAATATATATAATATATATATAATATATATATATATATATATATATATATATATATATATATATATATATAAATATATATATATATATATATATATATATATATATATATATATATATATATATATATATATATATATATATATATATATATATATAATATATATATAAATATATATAATATATATAAATATATATAAATAAATATATATAAATATATAAAAATATATAAATATATAAATATATATATATATATATATATATATATATATATATATATATATATATATATATATATATATATATATATATATATATATATATATATATATATATATATATATATATATATATATATATATATATATATATATATATAAATATATATATAAATATATATAAATATATATAATATATATATATATATAAATATATATAAATATATATATATATATTTATATATATATATATATATATATATATATATTATATATATATATATATATATATATATATATATATATATATATATATATATATATATATATATATATATATATATATATATATATATATATATATATATATATATATATATATATATATATATATATATATATATATATATATATATATATATATATATATATATATATATATATATATATATATATATATATATATATATATATATATATATATATATATATATATATATATATATATATATATATATATATATATGTTTCATGGTGAATCAAAAGAAATAAGAGTTCACTAATACCTAAGTCACAAGTATTTTTTTGTTTTTCAAATTCGGAACGGAATTAGAGGTCGACTCAGCTCTCGAAGTAAAATATTTTTGCATTTCTGCTACTTCCGGTTTGACTGAAAGTGACGTCCTTAGTTATTTTCAATAGGATACCCTGTATTTAATAATTAATTTTGTTTCTTTGTTTAATTCTGAACATATAACAATTGTACCTTTATCTTTAACCGTTTTTGAGATAACGGAGATTAAATAAAAAATTGCACGAAAAGATGACACTAATTTAAGAACTACTAATATAGACAAAAATAGACAAAATAGACAAAAGTTTGGTGGGTTGAAATATTAATATGACACTATAAGATAAATATCATATTTTCTTTTTGCAATACTTTGATTTTTCAAATAGAACACTCTGTATTTTTTCTGATCAATGTCTTCTCTGTAACATGCTTATTTCAAAAAGTTATAATGTTCCTATACCCATCTTCAAAGGTTTTCTACATATTCGCCTTTTTATACTGGAACGTATTAAAATCCCTACAATTTGCAAAATTTAGTAGCTGGCTGTACGTGATATGGCTTTAGCAAAACAAACTATCGTTCACTGTCAGAAGAGTAACATACTGCATAACCAACTACAAAATTTTAGAAAACGTTTCGACTTTTGCTCGATGTTATTACTAGGCGAATAAAGTGGTTTGAAAATTCAGGGCAATGATTAAAAATGACAAATAAGAATTCACATTCTGATATTCTTAATATGTTTATTATTCGCGGATAATGTAATCGAATAGTAGCAAGAAGATGTAGAAGATGAACCAATAATATCCCTATCCTCTCTCAATGAACGAAAAAAAATACAGAAAATTTGAGGTTAAGCTAAAAAACTAACGATTCAAGTTAGTCCAAAAGCAAAATGAAAAGGTTAGAGCTCAACATTAGAATCCATATTAACATTAAAACTAATTTGACGGGAATAAGTATTACGTACAAAAGCCTTAAAATTAATTAAAATTCAGTAGGATTACGATTACGCCCATTAAAACAATAACAAAAAAAAAATATTCCAAATACACTTACTTAAACGACAATATTAATAGTCTTAAAAATAAATATACTTAACGAAATCGCCCTTCATTTGCCTCTAAACATATCAAAATAGATGATTCAACGTATTAAGTGCTAGCTCTTCTAACTTCTTCACCGTCACTGACGTTTGATAAATCCTTTCCTTGATGGTGCCGCACAGATAAAAATCTAACGGTGTAAGGTAACTAAGGACCCAAACATCTAAACCACCTGTCATCGAATAAATAATACAACAAAATTGAAATTTGTCGAGTGTAAAGTGGCGGTGCACCATTTAATTGATACCAGCACGATGGCGTTGCTTCAGGGTTTAAAGTATTTAAAATAGCCTTAAAGTATTGTTAAGGATATCTGAATACTTTTCTGAATTAAGATTTTCATCTTATTATCCATTAATATACAAAAAACATTGAAGCCAATTTTATCTTGAAATTTGAATAAAATGAGAATTCCTCCTGTTAAAGATGACTTCTCGTTAAATTTCGACTCGCCCGACCAAAAAACTTTTTGTAGAAAACTGTGATCTTCCTGCATTTTTATTTCGCAGAACTCGACCCGATGAATAGCATTTTCCTGTCTCAAAAATTGCGCTGTTTCAAATTTATAATTGTGGATTCCGTTTTTGTTTAAAATTCTTTCAATAGACAAATAAGGAGTTCCCAAATCACTTTCTGCACTGCAAATCCAAGCGTACATAACATAAATGGTATTGGCTTAATCTGCAATAATCGGACTAACCTGAATCTGTTCGGTTTTAATACCGCCATGGTTTTTAAAATTAGCCTCAAATTTCCTAAATTTTCAGTCGTTCATTAGTAGTAGTTGGGGATATCGTTCATTAAATGTACTACATGTTCTTGTCACTATTCGATTACATTCTCCGTGAATAATACAGATTAGGAATATCGAAATGTTAATAATTATTTGCCATTTTAAAGTTAGAAGAAGGAAAATTCAAAGCTTATTATTGTTCTGACAGTTAAATGGTACTGACAGCCAGCCAACGATAGTTTGGTTTGCTAAAACCTGTCATATCATGCATAACCAACTACTAAATTTTACAAATTGTAGAATATCCTATATAACACGTTCCAGTATAAAAACGTGAATATCTAGAAAACCTAGAAGAAGTATAAAGGAACATAACTTTTTGAAATGAGCATGTTACATAGAAAACATTGATCAGAAAATGTACAGCGTGTTCCATTTGCAAAAATTCAAAGTTTTTGCAAAAAGAACATATATTAACAAGATACGATTTTTGAACCATCTGTATAAAATAAACTTATAATAGGACATTTGTCTTATAGGGTCATATTAATACTTCAATTCATCAAATTTTTGTCTCGATATGTTTAGTGATTTGTAAAAAATCGCCATTTAATTAGTGTCATCTTTTCGTCCAACTTTTCATTTAATCTCCATTATCTCAAAAACAGTTAAAGGTACAAAAATGTTCAGAATTGAACAAAGAACGGTAAACTAGTCTTTAATCGGAATCTCCCTTGTAACGAATTTCACCACACAGATAACACAGTTTATATATACATAACTTTATTTGGCAGCATTTTATACATTTTAATATATTTCACATTTTGTAATCAAACAAGGGTTTTATTTTAAGGTAAATTCTGATTACTTTGGTACAAAACAAAGTTGTAATCAAACTTATCGAGAAAAATTACTCATGATAATGTTTATATAATGTGTATACAGGTATTACCAAATAAGTATGTGCATTTATAAACTGTGATAAATGTGTGGTGGAATCCGTTACTAGGGAAGTTCCAGGTAAAGGGCAATTTACCATTGTTTAATTTGTTCTTTTTGTTTGGATAATGGGATATAAAGACGTTCGATGAAAATATTCATTTCAGTTTAAGAAATACAAACGGAGAGGATGAAACGGAAAAATGTATATCTGAATAATGAGGGCACGTTTTTGATGAAAGGAAGTGTGAATAGCCACTTATAACAAATACGCTATTATTGATTTTGATCTTAGAAGAGATCTCCTGTAAGACCAAAACATTTTGTATTTTGTAATCAACAGTGTCTTACCCATATAGGGAAATATATTTTTGATATTACTATACCAATATTATAATATCTTTGACCACTGATGATTTCTTCAATATTAAGATTTAACTGTTTAAGTGTCCTAAAAATATGGTATATAAAAATATTAAATCAATATATAAATTCAAAACAGCAAGAATGAAATGTAAGCTAAGTGGATTCGACTTCATATTTTTCATGTTTTTAGATCAAGTTTAAACAATGTTTAATGTCAATTAAAATGACGTTTAAGTTTGAAACGCGAATAATATATCTTTACGCTTTCTTACGCACCTTTGTTAGTTTCGGTTGTACGCTCCGATGGATTGTTATAACCTATGAAATTATCAAATAATATTTGCGGGGGCCTTCCAAATACATTTTTGACCTGAAACAGAAAACCATTGTCAAAAGTTTTATAATCAATGCTATTTTAAAAATCAGTATAAGCAAAGTAATAAAATAATAGACAACCAGGCACTATATTTGTGATGAGTAAAGATTTGAAGAAAACTTCTCCTTATAATAAATTGAAACACAAACATGCCTCTCTCCTAAAAAACGCAATATTTACAAAAATCTGTTCAATTACTACAAACAAAATATAATTAATTTTTTCTACATGGTTTCCCAAAAGAACCGGAATGGTCAAATATCTCGATTAACGTAACGTTATGAAATTTGGAATTGAGAGAGGACCTAAAAATAATATTTACAGCGTTATCGGTTTTATAGTTTTTCCGGTAGAGCTCTTAACTTTATTTTTTTAAATGCAAAAAATAATTTTTTTTTAAATAAATAATAAATAATTCAGAAACTTCTTGAAAACTTTTTATTTTAGCATCGTAAGTTCTATCGGAAAAACTATAAAACTGATAACGTCGCAAATGTTATTTTCCCATCCGGCACTATTGATAACTTTCCTATAGCAAATTTCATAACGACATGTTAATCCGATGCCGAAATATTTTAGACGTTCGAATTATTTTACCGGTTCTTGCGAATGAAAATGGGGTCTTGCATATCTTTTAAAAAATGTAGAGGAAAAATGTGATTTTCTAGAATTAAAAGTTCTTGGGTTTGGTCAACAGTATAAGCAAAAAACTATCATAACATTGCCTTAAAAAATTGTTGAGTGAGTGTAAGTTCTATCTATGATAAAACTGACCACGCAGTGAATATTATTTTTAGATCCAGCACTATTGTTAATTCCCCGAAAAAAAATGATGTTCTAGGATTGAAATCGCTTTGCTTTAGTCAACATCCTAAGCAAAAATGCAGCATGGTATTGCATTTAAAAAATAAAGTTTACAGCTCTATCGGAAAAACTATAAAACCGGCAATGCTGTAAATATTATTATTAAAATTTATTATCGAGATATTTGACCGTTCCGGTTCTTTTGAACAAAAATGCGGACTTGCCATATCTTTTAAAATTTCCAGACGAAAAATTTAATATTCTAGAATTAAAAACACTTTAGTTTGGTGAACATTATAAGCGAAAAACAATTATAGTATTACATTAAAAAAAATAAAGATAAGAGCTCTATCGGAAAAATTATACAATCGGCAATGCTGTAAATATTATTTTTAGGTCCGGCGCCATTGATAACCTCCCAATTCCAAATTTCATAACGTTACGTTAATCTGTTACCGAGATATTTGACCGTTTCGGTTCTTTTGGGAAACCCTGTATGAATATCACATTTAATTTTTTTCCAAAATTTATTGCCAACTGCGCAAGTAGCACTTAACACTTAATTTTAGTTAAAGTAGATGAGGGCAATTTCGGCGGTGAGGGTAACTTCGGCGATTTTGTCATCTTATCGTATTTATTAACGATTACCCAAAAAATATTTAATAATAATGCAACTCTATACAATCTTGGACTGTGCAACCATATATATAAATCGTGGTGGGAGTAGGTCTCTAGGTGTAGGTGTCAAAAATTTAAGTTTAGTTTAGTCGTGTGTCGAAAAGCAAAAAGCAGTCCTGCGGTTTTATAAGGCGCGTATTCTGCATGCGTTTTTAAAACTGTTTTTAAATTAAAATTACTTATATTTTATATATTATTTTTTGTGTGAGTTATTCAATACGGTTTAAATTTTATGTTCTTAGCTGTATTTTTATTTCTTTTTATGATTTTGGCAACAAAAAGTGCCTGCCCTATTTGTAATTTCAGCGGTACTGCCGAAATTGCCGGCCAGACCAGTTTTTTAAATTATTTTTCTTTTTTAGATTCAGTTGCTAATAAAAATAATAAAAACCTATTAATTTTATTAAAAATTGCACGATTTGTTTAATAACTTCGTCGTGCTTTTTTTTTGTTAGATTCTGGGTAATATCATTTCTATTTCTTCGACTTTTCATTTTATCGACAGAAATTAAAAAATATACATAATTTCAAAATGCAATTTTTTTGTAAGAAAATTTTAATTTGAATAACTATGTTGTGAATGGGAATTCTAGCAGGTTAAAATTTTATGTTCTTGCTATTTATTATGTTTTTTTTGTGTTTTTTTGCACAAAAAATACCTGCCGAAATTACCCACAGTTTATAGGATAAAGTGTTGGTTATTTCGGCGGTGCTAAAAAAAATAAGAATTAGATATTTTTTTTAATAAAGCATTAAATTTATTTTTAATTTAGTTATAGCAACAAAATTTCTGCTTTTTGTTATTAAAATCTTTAAAATCTTGAATGTAATATATTTTTAATTTCGTTTTATTTATATTCTCTGTAGGTCAATGAAGCCAAAAAAGAGGAGACCTTATACTGAACAAGCTGTTAAACAAGCTCTTAATACCATTCAGGGGTGAATGTCCATCACAGCTGCAGGATTGGAATTTAATATCCCTAGACAAACTCTTTCCGATAAACTAAATAACAAACACCTTGAAGCTGTTGGAACCCAAACGATTTTGTCAAAAGATGAAGAGCTATTTTTGACATAACAGATACTTATTTCAGCAAAACAGGGATTTCCCGTTACGAAATATACTCGAAATAATGGTAAATACTCTAGATCAGTTGCCCCCTTCCAATGGTAGTATATACATTGCAACGAATTCCAAAAGTCATAAGTGCTAGATTTCCCAAAGACAAGGCCATGGGTCGCTCGGAAAACGGCTGCATGACCCAAGAGACATTTTTTAATACATTGCAAATGTATTCATTATATGGCTAAATGAGAACAACAATAATTATTATTACTATTATTTGTTGATGGTCACACCTTCCACCTAACACTTCAGCCGTTTCTGCTCCCAAAATGGCATAATATTGATAAGTCTTTCCAATTCCACCCAAATCCAACCATTGGATGTGGCCTTATTCTGCGCTGTCTTAAATCAACCTACAGAAAATTCATCCAAAACTGGAGCATGGATAATCGCAATCAAGTCTTTGGCAAAGATAATTTTACCTCACTTTTCCAAAACAATACAAAATGAATTTCGCACTTGTGGACTGGTTCCCTTTAACGCAGATAAAATCAAGTTCCAAAAATTTTTTAAAAGCGGAGTTACTTGCATCAAAATTCAGATATCGAGATAAATAGAGAGGAGGTAAATCTTAAAAGAACTGAGAACGAGAATAGAACCAGAGGATACCAACTTGTTTAACTTTTGGCAAAACTTCAAAGAAGAAAATATTACCGACATTTCGGAAGCAGATTACGATATCTTAGAATTTGATGAAGAAGATGTCAACAAAATGACGAGAACAACGTTGAAATCGTTGATGCTGAAAATATTGTAAGTCCGTCAAATAAAGGTCTTATAAATGTTACAGTTAATCGAATATCACTGATTATGAAGCAGTAGATAATGTAATCGAGATTGCTGGCAATCTCGTTAACGGTAATAATATTGCAGATCCTTTAAAAAATCCAATAATAGTTACAATTAATCCAAACGCTTGCGATTATCAATCAGTGGATGATGTTATCATAGTAGGAGACAAAATTAATGAAATTGACTCGTTATAACGATTAGCTTAAAACATCACTGAATTCAATGTATCAGCAACTGATATTCCTGAAAAAACTACATCAAATGGCCGTGACGTGGACCACACGCCCCAGAAAACCGAAAATTCATCCAACACTTGATGATAAAAAGAGCAAAATTAGGAAACCCAACGAAAAAATACCTGCTGTAGTTACATCAGAAGTTTGACAAAAGTATCAAGAACAAAAGCAAAAGAAAAACGAGCAATTAACGAAGAAAGCATACGGTAAAAAATCAAATCATTCAAAAGATAAGCAGACATTGGAGGTATTTTGGTGGTAAATTATGAGGAAAACATATTCCTAGGAATTATTATTCTCTATTGTTACAGAAAACAAAGAGTTTCAAGTCAACTGTATGGAGAAGAACGGATCGTTTTGGAAATGGCCAGAAAAGGACGACATATTAATTCTATCCAAAAGAACATGTTGTCTGTGTAGTTCAGAAACTAAAATTATTAGATGAAATCGAAGGCCTTTACGAAGTTCCTGATATGCCAAACAAGTTTATTAAGTTATTTAGTAAATAAAAAGTTCCTAACTTCCTATAAAAATATAAAACGTTTCAAATTGTACCTGTAATTTTTAATATTAAATTTTGGGATTGTCTCAGGAGATCAAATATTAGGTTGTTGTTCGTATTTGAAAGAACTATTTGTTTTACAATTAATATAAATTAAGTTTTACTTGCTGTTTTATAAGTTAAGTAGTTACCCTCCAATTTGTTCTAATTTAATATAGAAGTGTAAAAATAAAACTGTGTTTATGTTGATTATTTTATTACAAACCAAGAAACGAAAGTAATATTTTCTGTCCCAAGGCTGAAGTTTGTAGCCTAAGCAAAGATTAAATAGGGTTTTAAAGGAGTTTTTTTAGGAAATAAATTAAATAGAAAAAAAATGTCTTTTATCTGTGGCGGCTTTAAGTTCTACTTTATTCTTTAAAGTACAGTCAGACAAAATTTAGACCTTTTTCCTTAAACACCGCGTACCGCCGAAATTACCAGCATAAGCATCACGAAAATACCTACTCGCTATGCTGAAATTACCCACATATATAACTTTTGTATTTTTTTATTTAAAAAAAAAGTAGACAAAAATATGTAAGAACTAGTCTCACTTTTTTATCCATAAATCATTGCTAAAACAAATTCACAAAAAAATAGTTTCCATATATACGTAATTTATAAGCAATCTCTTTGGAAAGTCATAACTTGTGAAACTAAAGCGTTAAGCCGCCGAAATTACCCGCACTTATCTTACCACATATTGTAATCGTGAAAAATCAGCCTTTGAGTCCCTGAATAATGAAAAAATGTTTTCTCCTTTCCGTTTTAATAAATATGTTTACTTGACTTTGAATTTCGCGCTAAAAGTAACATTTCGGTACGAATTCAATATAGCCGCACAAAATGACATCCTATTGTTTAATGATATTTGAGAAACCTACTTCCGCATATTATGACCATATGCTTTTGAGACAAATTTCTTAATAGAGTGAGTATTTTTTTGTTTATGCCGCGAAGACAGAGCGACAGAAATAGAAAAACATGTTTGGCAGACAGGGACGTTTAAAGCACGACCGTGAGTTTTTATGATTACATGACATTATGTGCTGTTAAAACAGATTATTAAAATTAAATAAAATAAAATATTTCAAAAACTATTTTAGTAATTTCCCTCTTTTCTTTCATTTAATCCTACTTAAATCTCCCAGTAGTATCACCCTCTGACGCCTACGAGACTGTATGCTCAATCAGTAATATGCTAAAACCACTTCTTTCATAACATCATTCGGATTCGACGATAAACTGTAGGTTTCATATACCTATAATTAACAATTAAGACACACAGCATATATATATATATATGCGAGAGGTAGGCCGATATCCAACAATAGATGACAAGGATGAGGATGGTGAAGAAGTTTCCCATATAACAATAAAAGGAGCCATAGCAAATAACCATAAGAATACAATTTTTAATCCAAGCAAATAATTAGGAAATTCTCTAAATAAAATATCACCCAGTCCAACACAAAGTTCAACTTGAAATAACTTACTGAAACGGCTAACAGGTGCCAGGCCAATAAAACATATAAAAAATTTGTATTTCACCTGCCAACATAAATAAGCCGTAATTATCCAGAGAGAATATTTAGTAATAAGTTTTTTACATTTTACAGGCCGCCATCTTATTCTGCCATACTAAATATTTACCAAAATATTACCAGGTCATCCCCAAATGACCCTTAATATTTGACCAGAATTTGAGGTCAATCGAGTAAATAGTTTTCAAGCTGTGTTGCGAACTGACAGACCGACAGACAGATCAAGGGAATTGATAAAACATGTATTTTTGGGCATCTAGGGACGCTAAAACGTGAAGATATGTAAAAACCTAGTCATTTTTCACGATTAAAAACATTTATTTTATCAGTTCATCTCTATACCAAAATTATTGTACAAAATTTGAAATCGATACATTAAGTAGTTTTTCAGGCTGAATTTTTAAATATTTCATTAAGCCGCCATTTTGTTTCGTCATCTTCGATTCGTACCAAACTTATGTCAGTTGATTTTCTCATAATACATGATTTTTGGCAAAACTTGAAGTAAACTGAATAAGTAGTTTTTTAATAAATTTTTTTTTAAATATTTCACTAGGCGGCCATTTTGTTTCATATTGGATTTTTACCAAAATGTTACCAGGTCATCCTCATATGACCCTTGATTTTAACTTTGACCAAAATTTGTTTTTCGGTATCTAGGGACCCTGAAACGTAAAGCTCTGAAAAACCTTGAAAGGTGATTTTTTTACGATTACAATTTGCCTTGGCTGATAATACAATAATTTTGTACTTAGTCAATAGTACATTGCAGCCATCTGAAAAATCTTCACAAATATTTCAACTTTTTTTAAGTAAAAAATAATACGAAATATGTGATAACTGATAAAGTACGAATCTGCCTGTTAGATTGCTAGAAGACGCATGTCTAAACTCACATTTACTTTAAATCAATTAATTGGCCACAAAATTCAACATATTTATATATTGTAAATGTTTCACAGCCTACTTACATTTTATTGGTTCTCCTATATCTTTTATTATTAATAATACTATAAACAGTTAAAAAGATATTTGTAGGGTTTTTAATATTTAATTGCCTCTAAATATGGAATAATGGTCTTCTGATAATAACGTCGTAAATATTTTTGGTTAAAAAAAGGATATCAACTTGAGTTTTTTCCTGCCTTTTTGATATAGCTATAGCTTAACTTAATAAATTAAACAAACTTGCAAATCATTTCCAGCAATAGTTTCTCTTTTCACCTTTTACCAAAAGATCATAATGCTGTGTGGCTCTTTCATAATTGCCCTACCTGTCCATATTACCAAATTACTATATAGAGAAGTAAATGACAAAAGTTGCTATAGTTATTTATTACGTTGCAAGCTCTGTGTAATGCAGATTTTATAATTTAATATGAATTTTAAAAGCTAATCGGTTGTATAGTTATTAGTTTAGTCCTACAGACAGGTAGCGAAAATATATTTTACACCATCTAGGCATGTTGAAATATGATTTTCAGTAAAAATATCGAACCCTTATCGTCAGTTTAACGTAAGCAAAGTTTACAGAATTAAATATTTCTGTAAACTTTGACGTAAGCCTCAAAAAGCAAATTTAACGTGGGCAGGTTTTATTGCTTTATATTTCCTTAAAATTTGTTGTGATGGAAAATTGTCACATACAAAATTACAACTTTGTCTCAGTGCTAATTTATAGGAAAAATTGTAATGCTTACTTGAGAAGAAAATTCTTCCATAGAGAAAGTTATATTAAATGTATTCTGCAAATCGTCAGTTTTAAATATAAGTGTGTGTATAAAATATAATTTTTTATAGATTTTGTCCCACGATATTGAATTCGTAGGAAAATTTTACCAGTTATCACTTCTATTTTTTATGCAAAATTCAATTGAACAAAGTTTTTATGCTGATTATTTAAACATTTTATTTGACAGCCATTTTGTTCGACTATATTGGATTCGAATCCGTATGGTACGAATCCAAGATGGCGGAAGAAAATGGCGGCTTAATAAAATATTTAAAAATGAGCATGAAAAAACTACTTAATGAACTGATTTCAAATTGTGTGCCATAACTAAGTGTAGTATAGAAATGATATAGTAAGTGTGGTACTAATTCAAGATGGTGGAACAAAATGGCGGCCAAATAAAATTTTTGTAATCTGAAAAAATCACCCTTTCAGGTTTTCCATACATTCGCGTTCTGGCGTCCCTAGATGCAAAAAATATCTTTTATCAAGTGCGTCGGTCCGTCTGTCGGTTTGTGTCTGTCAGTTCGGTGCAGCTTAAAAACTACTCATTAGATTGACTTCAAACTTAAAGCAAAAATTCAGATTCATATGGGAATGATCTGGTAATGTTTTGGTAAAAATCCAATATGCCAAAACAAAATGGCGGCCTAATAAAACGTTAAAAAAATATTACTTTAAAAACTAAGTATCCAATTTTGCACAAAAATCAAGTATTATGTAGGAATCAAGTGGTTAAATTTTGGTACGAATACAACATGGCGGAACAAAATGGCGACTTAATAAAATTTTAGAAATTTAGCCTGAAAAACTACTTAATGAACTAATTTCAAATTGTGTGCCATAACTAACTGTAGTATAGAGATGAACAGGTAAAACTGTGATACTATTCAAAATGGCGAAATATAATGGAGGCCAAATAAAATTTTTGTAATCTCAAAAAATCACCCTAGCAGGTTTTAAATAACTTCGCGTTTTAGCGTCCCTAGATAGATGTTTCCTCAATTCCGTCTACCTGTCGGATTGTCTGTCTGTCAGTTCGCGGCATAGCTTAAAAACTACTCACCAGATTGACTTCAAATTTTGGACAAAAATTAAGGCTCATGTGGGGATAACCTGGTAATATTTTGGTAAAAATCCAATAAGCCAGAACAAGATGGCGCTCTAGTGAAACGATACAAAATTATTATTAAAAAAACCAATTATCCCATTTACCACAAATTTTTCAAAAAAATCTAGTGTTTCATAAGAACGAACTGGTAACATTTTGTTAAGGATATAAGATAGTAAAACAAAATGGCGGCCTAATAAAATATTTAAAAAATCAGTCTGAAAAGAAATTACTTATTAGATTACTTTCAAATTTTGTGCAAGCATGAAATTGTGATTTAGCGATAAGCCGGTAAAGTTGTGTTACGAATTCAAGATAGCGGAACAAAATGGCGGCCAAATAACATGTTTAAACACTGACTGAAAATTTTGGAGAAAAATTAAATATGATATAAGGATAAACTGGGACGAATTCAACACGACGTAACAAAATCGCGATGCTTGTCAATGTAAAAACTACTTATTGAATTCATTTTAAATTATACCCAAAATCATGTGTGGCATAGGTAGAAACTGGTAAAATATTGGTAGGGATCCAATATATTGGAACAAAATGGCGTCCAATAAAAATGTTTCAAAAGACAGTATATGTGTTCCTAAATAACTATGTACTGAACTAAGTTCACACTTCACTATTCTTGACAAAAGGAAAAATATTGATAATGAGGGAAGTTCCAGGTAATTTAAATTTTATTAAGTTTCTAAATTTTACCGGTTTATCTATTTATTACATATAATTTTTGTACAAGTCAATTTTTGAAGTATTTTACGCGATTCGTACAGAAAATTTACCAGATTATCCTATATCAGACTTAATTTTTGTGCAAAATCCTTTGAAGTAACTCGAATAAATAGTTTTTTACGTCGATTTTATTAGGTCACCATTTTATTGCGTCATACCAGATACATCCCTATATTTGTCTCGATTTTTACGTAAAATTTTAAACCACTTGAGTAGCATTATCTTACACCGATTATTTAAATATTTTATTGATAGCTACTTTGTTCCGCCCTACTGCATTCGTACTACGTCACTCCTATGTCAGAGATGACTTATGTGCTTAATTTGAAATTAATTCGAATAAATATTTTTTTCACGCTAATTTTAACATTATACTAGGTCACCATTCTGTTTTGCCATCTTGAATTCGTACTAAAATTTTACCAGTTCATTCGTATATCACATCTAATTTTCGTGTAAATTTTGAAATCGTTCCTATAAGTATTTTTTCAAACTGATTTTGAGGCCAATTGTGTAAGTGGTGTTTTTACCCTAATTTTTCAAACATTTTGTTCTGCCAAGTTGGATTTGTATCAAAGTGTCACGGTTTTATTTCCATATGACCCTTAATTATTAATCAAAATGTCAAGTTAATCGGGTAAGTAGTTTTTAGCCATGCCGCGAAGAGTCAGGCACAGCCTACGGAAATGGTAAAACGTGTTTTTTAGCATCTAGGGACCCTAAAACGTGAAAATCTGGAAAGGTGATTTTTCCACGATTACAATACTTTCCTCTTACGAAGGAAGTAAAACATTATTTTACTATCTTACTCAAGGCCACGTATAAAACTTATAGAAAACCGACATTAGTGAAGTCCACTAATATTTTATGTTAACTATTAAATTCTTGATCTGAAAATATAGCTTCCCACGGGGTTCTTTTTTAGGGAAGCTTAGTTGGGAGAAAAATAGCTAAGACCTTACTTTTAAGCTCGTAACCTGCAGGATTTTGATTAGAGTTACTTTTTCAACTCTTTTAAAATGAGTAAAATAGAGTAACCAAAAATTGAATTATGCCAGAAAAATGTATTCCTCATAAAAAATGCTTCTTGTTGAAAATTATACTTTTCAGATTGAGAATCCCTAATTTTTGTGTTCATTTAAACTTTCTTTATTTGCCATTTTAAAAGAAATAGATAGAAAAAAACTTGCTTCAAATATTTGTCCATTTAGTGTGTAATTCTTATGTTGCTACTTGCTCGTCGACTTAAACAGGGATGATAATTTGTTCCTAAAAGTGCATTTTATAAAAATATGTTTGTAATTATATTGAGATTGTATTATGATTTTAAATAAAGGACCCTCTATATATAATGACATAATCAGGTTTTTTAGAATATTTTAAGTTTATAGATTTGATGTTTAAAAAAATTAGATGGGCTATGAGCAAGACGACAAAAAAAACACATAAAATGAGCGATTCTTAATAATATCGTCACAAAATGCACTTTTAGTAACCAAGTATTTTCCTTATTTAAAGTTGTTTTTCTATCGGTAATAGGTAATGCATTAGCATTTGAATAAACTTTTCTATATAACTTTTTTCTCTAAAATTGCTAATAAAATAAGTTAAACACATTTAAGTTAACAAAAATTAGATTTTTATATTTTTTAGCAAGAAATATTTTTTGTAAAAAATAACTTAAATTTTTGGTCGGTCCATTATAATCTATACTTTTTAAAAAAGCTAAAAGAAAATAAATCCGACCAAATACTTCTGGCATACGAGCTTAAAACTAAATTTTATTTATTTTTGTCATTAAGCTTCTCTAAAGAAGGGATCTTTGGAGGGCGACATTTTCAAAATACCTCGTAAGATTTTGACGTTCTTATGTTTTTAAAGAGGTCAAGGATACAACATAAAAAGTTTTGCGAATTTTATTGAAACCGGTTTTCCACAAGGTTTGTGCGTGGTCAGAAGAAATATTATATTTTACAGTGACATAAAAATTTTGGTATACTCACGTATCGAAAAATACAAATATTTTATTTTTCGCTATACCAAAGTGTCTGAACAAGTTGTTAGTTATTAATAATTTGGTATATTTTTGTAAAAAATACAAAGAATAGTATTTTTTTAAACTAAATAAAGATTAAAAACGTTGCAAAAAGTTCTTACAGAAAATCATACAGTTATAACAAACTTAAAAGAACATTACTTCATCTGTAACTTGACAAGGGTAAAAAGTATTAGATTTAACGCCCTAAATAACGTTAAAATTTTAGCCGACTCTAGATATCAAAGATCTGTAATGTCAAGGGAATTTATTTTTAATTAAATATGATGACCAAGTGCTGACCCTTGCAACGTCAATTAACATACATATCTGCATATATAAATCATATATAAGCTACATTTTAGAAAAGAGAGAATAGTGACCCATTCCCCAAGTTTATCTATTGGAAAGTGTGTTCATCTGGTTTTTAAGAGGTATAAGCATTTAGCACCTGAAGAGGCATATAACACCAGACAAGCTCAAAATATTTCTTTGTCAATCGCAGCCACTATTGAAACCCATATTATCAGTCTTTACTTACTACGCTGGTCCGCAGATACTTCCCAGATATTAAGTCCCTAACTGGTTTTCCTTAAAGATCCCCTTGTTGTTATATTAAAGTAGTGTATTATTTGAGGTTAGGATCCAGTAAAAAAACAAATGCCTTTTTTTTAAAATGTCGAGGTTTCGCAACTTTATTGTTGCATCTTCAAGACACAGATTTTATATCCTAAATGAAACCCATATATCAGTCTTTATCTACTCCGTTGGTCTGCAGATATTTCCTAACCCCAAATAAATCTAACAATAAGAAGATCATTAGCGAAAACCATTTAGAAACTTAATATGTGGGAAATATTTACGAATCAACGGAGTAGGTAAAGACTGATAATATGGGTTTTTCGTGCAGGATATAAAATTTATATAATGTGTCCTGAGAATGCAACAATAATATGTGGGAAATATCTGCGAACCAACGGAGTAGATGAAGACTGCTAAATTGGGATTCATGCAGGATATAGAAACTATATGTGTCCTGATGATGTAACAATAAAGTTGCGAAACGTCAACTATTTAAAAATAGCCATTGGTTTTTTACTGGACCTTATCCCTAAGTAATAGATATAACATAACCAGAGGTTTGTTAACGAAAACCATTAAGAAACTTAATATCTAGGAAATATCTGCCGAGTACGTAAAGACTGACAATATGGGTTTCCTGCAAGATATATATGTCCTCAGGATGCACAAATTAAGTTCCGAAACGTCAACAATTTTTTTGGTCAAAATTTGAAGTCAATCGGGTAAGTAGTATTTAAGCTATGTCGCGAAGTGACAGACAGACCGACAGACGGGCCGACGGAATTGATGAAACTTATTTTTTGTCACCTAGGGACGCTAAAACGAGAAAATACGTTAAACCTGAGAGGGTGATTTTTTTTACAAACATTTTATTTGGCCGACATTTTGTTCCGCTGAATTAGTATCACAGTTTTACTAGTTGACCTCTATACCACAATTAGCTATGGCACACAATTTGAAATCAATTCATTAAGTAGTTCTTCAGGCTGAATTTTGAAATATTATAGCCGCCATTTTGTTCCGCCATCCTGGATTCGTAGCAAAATATTACCAGTTGATTCCAACATAATACTTAATTACTTTTTGCAAAATTTCAGATAAATTTGATGAGTAGTTTTTTAATAATAACTTTTTTAATATTTCACTAGGCCGCCATTGTGTTTCGCCGTATTAGATTTTTACCAAAATCTTACCTGGCCATCCCCATATGACCCTTGATTTTCGACCAAGATTTGAAGTCAATCGGGTAAGTAGTCTTTAAGCTATGCCGCTAACTGACAGACAGACAGACAGAAAGACCGACAGAGTTAATAAAACAATATTTTTTTGCATCTAACGACGTTAAAACGTAAAGATGTGTAAGAGTGAGAGGGTGACTTTTTTACGTTTTCAAACATTTTATTTGATAGCCATTTTGCTCGGCCATCTTGAATTAGTACCACTATTTTACTAGTTGATCCCTATAACACAATTAGTTATGGCTGAATTTTTATATATTTTATTAAGACGCCATTTTGTTCCACCATCTTGGATTCATATCAAAATGTTACCAGGTGATTCCAATATAATACTTGATTGTTTTGCAAAATTCGAGATACATCGGATGGGTAGTTTTGTAATAATAATTTTTTTAATATTTTGGGGATCAGTTTTAACTTGTTTATTTTGACTTGTAACTAGAATTTGTTTGACTGTATAATGTATCTCTACAATTGTTGTATGGATGTGTGTAGGTGTGTGTGTGCGTAAGTATGTATATATTCAATTTGCCTTTTTCGATTTTAGTAATTAGCATATTGACTTACATGACATTATTACTAAAAGCTACTTACCAATTTGGCTGAAATTTTGAAAAAAAATCAAGCGTTACGTAGAGTTAAACTGGTAAAATCTGATACGAATCTATGATGGAGAATCAAAATGGCGGCTTGAATTAAATAGTAAAAAAATCAGCCTGAAAAAACTACTTATTAGATTGATGAGAAGTTTGTACAAGAATGAAATGTGATAAAGTAAGTAAAATTATAGTACGAATTCAAGATGGCAGAACAAAATAGCGATCAAATGAAATGTTAGTAATCATTTAAAAAAATACCCTTCCAAGGTTTTATATAGCTTCAAGTTTTAGCGTTTCTATATTCCCAACTACAAGTTTTCTCAATGCCGTCTGTCTGTCCCTCTGTCAATTTGAGGCATAGCTAAAAACCACTTACCTGATTAATTTTTATTGGCAAAAAATTAAAGTTCTTATGGGAATAACCTGGTAACAGTTTGATAAATGTGCAATATGGCAAAACAAAATGGCGGCCTGATAAACTGTTAAAAAAACATTATTTAAAAAATAATTATCTAAATTACCTCATAATTCGCACAAAAATCAAGTGTTACAAAGAAATGAACTGGTAACATTTTGGTATGAATCAAAGATAGCGGCCTAACAGAATAGTTAAAAAATCTACTGATAGATTATTTTCAAATTTTGTGCAAGTATTAACTGTAGGTAAAATTGTTATACGATATTATAATGACGGAGCAAAATTTAAATAGCGGACTTAAAATGTCAGTGTAAACTCTATTTATTTAAGTTATTTTAAATTATGTTCAAAAATCAAGTGTGGTCTAGGTAGAGTAAAATAATGGTACGATTCCAATATAGCTGAACAAAATGGCGCACAATATAAATGTTTGAAAAGATAGTATATGTATATGTGTTACTAAATGACTTAAATTGGGTCACACTTCACTATTTGTGAGAAAAGAAAAGATTCATAACGCGGGGAGTTCCGAATAAAGGAAATTTACCGATTTTTTTTATAGTACTCAATACACCATTTGTAAGTAGTTTTAATTTTGTCTGTCCACTTGTTTTGATTGGTCAATGAGGTATATATCTTTTACAATAAAGCACGTTTAACTTTAACGGGATTAATATAATTATTAGGGTGATATTGTTATGATAGTCTAGAACATCTGTTAAGGTGGGAATTACACATTTATAAACGGTTACAAAATATTTTATTAAATCTGTGACAATATATTTTATTAAAAATACATATTTTTGTGGAAAAAAATATGCAACGAATTATTGCTAAAATAGACAAATAACTACTTTCCAATTAATGAGAAAAATAGAGAAAAGATGTAAGTCGGATCATGCAAAACACACAGAGGTTTCAAAAGACTATTTTAAATAGGATACATTAGAATATATTACATTAGAAACTAAAAACTGGTTACGAAATTTTTATTTGCATCTAAAAGATATTGATATGACTTAAAATAGTTACCTACTTCTATCTACTTTTTAAATATTACTATAAACAATGTATAAATGTATAAGACACCTCTTTTAAAAAAAACCTATATTTTATTCTTTAGTATTATCAAGAACAAAATAAATATTATAACTGTGTTTGTTTATGTCACTCATAGGTAAATAAATTTAAATTTAGTCTAATATCAATTAGAATTATTTAACCGTTATCTTCAATTTACAACTTACCAATAACGCTAAAATTATCCAGATAGGCGTCATATTAAAAACTTAAATACAAAACCACAACACTACAATAATTTATTTTTAACTTGAAACACACTATAATCACAATCACAGTTTATTTAGCAAAGTTTTCACCACTTTCTGACCTGGATAACTAAGAACGACTAACCGAATGTAAGCAGGTACAAGAGCTATATAACCAATGGTATCAATAAATAAACCCATATTATACCCCACTTCGTAAATAGGTATGTAATTCATAGAATTTACTTTAATTATCAGGATATTTATATACATGCTTCATTTTACAATATAATATTATTTGGCTTACCTGTTAACCCACCTTTGGATCAACATTTGTGTTTTTAAAACTTGACAAGCAACTATCAGCAGGCGATAGTTGAATGAATAGTTGGAGGAACTTTAAACCTTCGATATCAATGTTAACGTGTTCTCTGACAACATTCCTATTAACCTTACCATTATTAAACTGTTTACCAACTTAATAAATATTTTTGGTCCAAAAAAGAAACTAAACGATACGAATTATCAAGGAGCAGGTCAACTGAAGGAAAAAAACATAATACGCTTATCATGTCAAAGGACAAAGTCGGAAATATTCGGTGGATCTACCTATCGCCTAGTTTTTTACATATACAATCTATGATATTTATTTCCTCCTAAGAGGGAAGTATTGTATTGTCTCTGGACCCCCAAACACAAGTTTTTCCACTTTCGTCCGTCTGTCTGGACGCGATTTGTTTTGCCATACAGGATTAGCACTAAAAGCTTACCAATCTATCCCTGTTTCACACTTTAGATTTGTGCAAAATTTCAAGTCCGCTGGATAAATAGTTTTTCGGTGCTGAATTTTTAAATATTTCATTAGGCCGCTAATACCTAAAAAAGAAAATATGAATCAAAATCAAATATACAGGGTGATATGATAGTATGATCCATTTTGAGAAAAATGGTCTTAAAGTTTTATTTTGTTTTAAATTTTAAATACTCCATTAACATTTTTTTTTTGTTATGTGAAGCAATTAATAGGTATAGAATTTGTAGGTACGCCAACAATCGTTCGAACAAGAGAAAAGGGTCATTTTTTTTAAAGCATATGATAGTTTTTTCTTGCTTTTATTATTAATGTGTGTTAGTTTAATGACATTACTCATTAAAAAATGATTATCATCGTGAGCCTACAAATTATCTCTTGTAATCAGAATCAGTTTCTCAAACCCCTTTTAACTGTCGGTCTATCTATTCGCGGCATAGCTAAAAACTACTTACCCGATGAATTTTGGTCAAAAATTAAGGATCATATGGGGATAAAAAAAATTTTGGTAAAAATTCAATATGGCGAAACAAAATGGCGGCCTAGTAAAATTTAAAAAAAATTATTATTAAAAGACTACTTATTCAATTGGTCTCAAATTTTGCACACAAATCAACTGGTAATATTTTGGTACCAATCCAAGATAGCGGAACAAAATGGCAGCTTACCAAAGTATTTATAAATTCAACCTGAAAAAACTGCTTACTGGATTGATTTCAAATTGTATACTATAATTAATTGTGGTACCGGAATCAACTAGTAAAATTTTGGTAGTAATTCCAGATGGCCAAACAAAACGGCGGCCAAATAAAATTTTTGTAATCGTGAAAAAAATCACCCTCACAGGTTTTACATAACTTAGGGTCACTAGATGCCAAAAAATATGTTTTATCAATTCCGTCGGTCTATCAGTTCGCGGCATAGCTTACAAGCTACGTACACAATTGATTTGATAAAAAATTAAGGGTCATATGGAGATAAATCCAATATGACGAAACAAAATGCGGCCTAGTGAAATGTTAAAAAAAATATTATTAAAAAACTACTTATTCAATTTATCTAAAATTTTGCATAAACATCAGTGTTATTTTTGAAACATCTGGTAAAATTTTGGTACGAATCTAAGATGGCGGAACAAAATGGCGCCTTAATAAAATATTTAAAAATTCAGCTTAAAAAAACTACTTAATGGATTGATGCCATAATTGTGTTATAGGGATCAACTAATAAAACTGGGTTACTAATTCAAGACGGCAGCCAAATAAAATGTTTGTAATCCTGCAAAAAATATTACCTTCTCAGATGTTACATATCTTCACGTTTTAGCGTCCGTCCCTTGATGCCAAAAAATATGTTTTATCAATTCCGTCGGTCTGTAAGTTCGCGGCATAGCTTGAAAACTACTTGCTAGATTGACTTCAAATTTTAGTCAAAAATCAAGGGTCATATGGGAACGACCTGGTAATATTTGGATGAAATCCATTATGGAGGAACAATATGGCGGTCTAGTAGAACGTTAAAAAAATGATTACTGAAGAAGCTAATTATCCAGTTTTTTCAGCATGACGTAATAAAATGGCGGTATGTATCAATTTAAAAACTACTTATTGAAGTTATTTTAAATTATGTCCAAAAGTCAAGTGTGGCATAGGTAGAAACAAACTGGTAAAATATTGGTAGGAGTCCAATATGATGGAACAAAATGGCGCCCACATAACACATATATATTGTGACTATGTACTAAACTAAATTGGGTCACATTCACTATTCCTAACAAATGGAAAGAAAATCATAACGAGGAAAGTTTTCAATTGCCCCTTTTGTGCATTAAACTGTCTCGCTATTTGGTTTTTCTTAATACTCAAATGTCAGTATTGTATATTCCAAATAACATATCTATACCATATGTCACCTTACTATTATATAATAATTATATATAATTTCAATGTTACTAAAAGAGCATAATATGCTTAAAATTGTATACTATAAATATACTAGAACATGGACTTGACAATAAAAATGTGTTTTCTCATATCCTATTACAATTTTTGTACGAAATATCAACTTTTTATCAGTACAACTTTTTTTGTCTCTGTTAATTAGTCTTTTTAGTGTTCTTTTTGTCTTTGACTTCTAATTAAAGATACAATTCTATTTCTTTGAAGTTTATATTGGTTCCAGCCATTTTCTATCCTTGGTATTGTTGGCTGTTTCTGTAATTTCTTTAATTTCTTGTTCAAATTCTGATGTTTACCATTTTTTGACCATTCTTTGTGTATTTCTGTACTTCTCTTCAAGTGGTGCATGTTTATTTAAAGCGTTGAGTAAATACAAGTCTATTAGCTGGGATGTCAACATTTGTAGGATTGGACAATAATTGATGTTTTTATAATTTCTAATATATTTCTTTTCTGTTTGTTCTTGAATTTTGCTAGTAACGTGTTTTATTATAAATTTTGGACGACAAATTTACCTTAAAATTGTTATATTGGTTAGTTATTAGTTACTATCAGGCATGGGCGCCCACAGAACTATTTTCAAGGGGGGCTACAATGTTCAAAAATAACTGATGACTAAAAAAAAGTCATACGTAATCCATTTGGTATATAAATATAAACCCAAAAGCGGCCGGAAGAAAATTCAGTTTTGAAACGGGGGGTAAAACCAATTTTTTCACCTTAATATATATGTTATATACAATATTTGCATTTTCCAGGGGGGAGGGGAGCAAGCGCCGCTTTTTGCCTCCTTCCCCAGCAGCCATGCTATCAGGTCAATTGTAGAACGGGGAGACATTATTTGTAATGCGAGTGTTTGTGTTGACAATTTGGTACAGGCCATGACTTTTGATAATTCTAGTGTAGTGGTGTAGAGCGGGGTAGGGAAATGAGAAGAAAATGCGGGTATCATAAAAAAATAAAGATTAAAACAATACTTATTTATTAGCAATATTTAACCAACAGCAAAAGTTATGGTATGAGCAGGGATCGAATCCGCACGTCTGCATCTCTAGCCCACTGCTCTAACCATTTGCGCTATCGTACCACTGATAAACAATTTGTTAGAACTTGTACATATTGAAACCAACCAGTATCAACCATTGTTGATCCTGCTGTTGATTTAATATTTCTAAAAAATATTTCACAGTTTAAAAACAAACTGATAAAATACTTCTATTTAATACTTATTGATGCTATCGTTTGCGATTTATCAACAAAGTCCCAAATATACATATTGGGCAAGCTATGTTATTAACTATCTTTCAACTGATTAAAGCCTTTAAAAAGTTTATGTTTGTTAGTTTTTACCCTGTAAATTTGTTACTAAAATATTTCAGACATCAAAACGCCGCTCTTGTATATTCATGGCCAACTGCAGAGACTCTAATGAGACGAACTAGGAAGAACTTCCAACCGGCAATTCCGCATACCTTTGCCGAGTTGGCGGACACTCTGCAGGACTTAAGATACGAACATCGGTGTTACATCAATGGTAAAAATTTTTTTAAACAACTTCTTCGTGATGAAGAAGGTACACAATCAATTTTGTTTTGTGACAAATTTTTATTGGAAGCATTGTTACTTGGGGCAAGTAAGATGGCCGTCGATGCCACATTTAAAGTGGTTCCCGCAACTCCCGCCGGCTACCAACTGCTCACTATTCATATTCTCAAACAGACTTATTTAAGTTACATTTTTACATTTACTATTCGATTGTTAGACAGATTCCAATATATAAATTCAGTCATAAATAAAACAGCAAAATTAATACACGTAAAAAGACATCATATATATGTGTTTATCCGAAATGTGATCTGTTTATGTTTAGTATAAGACTGTACCATAACGCGTATCGCTTGTTGTTTTTTTCGTATTAAGGCGCGTATTCACCAAAAAAGCGAGCAAGAGCGAACAAGAGCGAGCGAACATTCTGCATCAATAATCACCTAGTGTGTACCGGATAGCGAGAGAACAAACGTTTGCTTGTTCGCGCTCAAAAAAGATCGGGAGGAAGTCGATACATCAAAGAAAATACTTTTTCATGCTTGTTCGGTGTGGACGAGATTTTTAAGTGCTCGTACTTCGATCGCTTGTGTTGCATGCATACGTTGCCGACTGTGTAGACCTATTTATCTTTTCAATAATAATTATTATAGCTGGTATTCAAAATGGAATGGTCTAATGATAGTGTATTGCAACTAATAAACGCCTATCGAATTCGGCCGGTTTTGTGGAATTCTTTGGACCCCTATTACAAAAATAAAAATAAAAAAGAAGATGCTTGGAGAGAATTAGCCGATATGTTGAATACTGGTAGTGCAGAAATTAAGAAGAACATGCAGTCCCTATTTGCGTCCTTTAGAAGGGAGAGGCAGAAACTAAAAACCACTTCGGGGATGGGTGCCGAAGAGGTTTATGATACCAAATGGTTTGCTTTCAAAAGTCTATTATTTTTGAAAGACAAGAATCAACCAATAGAAACACAGGATACAGAAGGAAACGTAAGTAAAATAATAAATATTAGAATATTTTTTATTTAGAAAACGGTTGTTTTTTTTTGAAAAAACGCTTGAACACGTGTATTTCATTTTATTCTTTTTTCGTATTTTAAGATAATTTTAACATTTATACAGGGACAAAATCAGATTATTCATTACATGATTTTGCTCAAACCGCTTGACGTAAAAGCTGAATTTTGGCATACCAGTTGATTTTAGATTGTAGAGGTTCGACAAGAAGAGATGTTTTCAAAGCTCAAATTTCAAGGGGGTGAAATAACCGACCCTTAAATATTGCAATACTTTTTATTTAAAAAACGGTAGGATTTTCGAAAAAACGCTTAAACAAGTTATTTTATTTTAAGATTTTTACAATATTCACGCTTTATATAAAGTTTTATCTTATCTACAAATATAATTCTTGCCATGGCACATTTCCGACAGTTTTAAAATATTCTGCAAATTGTTTTCTGTTATCTTTAAAAACACTTGCAGATTTACGTGGAATTTTTTTAATAGGAAGAAGTGATGAAGTGTTATCTTCTCTTTCTTGCCTCCAACTGCCTTCTACAATTTCTCCATCAATCTCTTGATCAAAGGTACCCTGTCTTGTATATATGTTTCGAGATGATGTATTCCTTCGTAGATAATTATGCAAATAAATGCATGCCAAAACAACTTTTGCTGATTTAAGTGGCTCCAGTAGGATAGGTTTTCTCAATACCCTAAAGACAACAGAAAGAATACCGAACGCATTTTCCACTATTCTTCTAGCTCTCGACAATCTATAATTAAAAATGCGTTCAATAGAATCTTTCTCGTGTCAACCTGGGTGCGAATTTACATAGTATACCATGTAGAGAGCATCGAGTCTATAAGCCCCGCCTCAATTCGCAATAATAAAATTTCTTGTTCCTAACGCGTTATAGAATGTAATTAGGACAGGCGCGAAATGCGGTATAGTTTGTAGTGCGTTTCTTAAAAAAGGCGAATGAGATGACAACGTCGCGTTATAAATATTCTTAGAAGTGCGAAATAGTGTTCGCCTTTATTTACATTGCGACTGTTGCAGTGCAGTTTAAAAACAAATCACGATGAGTGAGCTAAATTCTTTGGAAATTGTATTAAAAAATCTGCTTCCTAAGGTTGAAATACAGAGTTTGGAATTTAAAAGTAATTCTGAATATAAAGCTGTAATAAGATGCAATATGATAGGAAGTGATTTTGCAGGCGAAGTTAAACGTTTTATTGAGAAGTTTAGTGCGGAAACATGTACTAATTGGATAGTTAGAAGAACGTTTCCAAATGTACAAAAATTAGCCTTTCGCAAAATTTTCGTCTGTCAGCATAATAACTTTAATAAGAATGCACAGAAACGAGCCAGTTCTTCCTTGCGGAACAGAATGAAAGGATGCAATGCAGAAATTGACATAAAAATTAAAAAAATCACTAAAGCTACTATTCGACGTGACAGTTATTTGAAAGATGGTCTTAATGCTCAAATAGCGGTAAGTTAATATAAACCCCATTCACTTTTTTTTTCACTTAGTGTGCCATGGAAATCTAGGGCCATTATAAAATATGGCTAACCTGAAAAATCATTACCTATGCATTGTTGCCAACCTATTTTTTTATCATGGCACTCTATTCAAAAAAAGGTCGTGAATGGCTTTATTTATAATCACGATACAATAATTACTAAGATAGGATGTTCCCGAATCTCTGACGTCAGATAAAGCGTGATTTCCTAAGCAACGACTTGTCATTTATTTGTTAAGAACATTGTTACCAGTCAAAATTTTACGCTTTGAGTGACGTAATTTTTTCGGAACATCCAGCCCTGATTTATAATAGTGTTGTAAAGTGACCAATATTTATACCAACATTTTTAGATTTCTTTCCACCATACTCATCGAATTGAGGTAGCGGAAGCGCTCTCATATCTACGCATGTCTAACGCCACGAGGGAAACTTTTATTAAATACTTCACAGACGGCCTTTCACCTGCTGCTGCAAAAAATTTTCATGAATCCAACATTATAGCGAATTCTAATGATGAAACAGAAATGGTCTCCACTTTAGCTAACGGAAGCCTTAATCCAACAGATCGTCAAATTTATAATCTTTATGACAAGTGGAGGTAAGATTATTAAAATTATACAATACAGGGTGTCCCACTTAAGATGGATACAAAGTAATATATCGTTTATCATTTTTTTTTTAATTCTTGGTATGAAAATAAGGGTTTTGGTAAAGCTAAAAATTACAAAACGTCATAGGCGTACGTTTTAGGAGAGTTTAGAAAAATTTTTTTCAAGAGTATTAAACTACCTTTAGGATCCAATTTTCATTAAAATTTTTAGATGGTATCGAATAGGCATTATTTGCAAATTTTAAAGTCCAATTTTTATGGAAAATGGATACAGGGTGTCAACAAAAAATAACTTTTTAAAATTATTTTTACATTATTTAGGTATTTTTATTTTTTTTAAATGACATCAACAATGTAAAATTATTGTAATCAAGTTGCTAATTACCGAATAAGCCAAATGTTACTTGAATTTAGGTATAGAACATTATACATGAAATGTGTCTAGAATTTTGTGGAGAATTTAAAAATGATATAATTCCATTTAAAAAAATATAACTTATATCTGTGGGTGATTTCTGCAACACCATGTATATTTAAAAATATATCTTGCAAACAGCTTACTATTTTTTATGAAACTTTTTTATTAGACGTTTATTTCTCAAACGTCAAATAAAAAAGTTAAGGGGGGGCATTATAATTGATCACCGTGTACCTATTTTCAGATTAACAAGATATGGTGATCGAACAAATGAGAGTATTTTCGCAATCATAAGAAATAACGAAGAACTATACAAATCAAAAGGAATTGCTGTTAATGTCATAGAAGATCCTATGATCATATGTATCATTACTCCCCTGATGAGACGAGCCCACAGTTTGAAGGTTTCCCAAGAAATTTGTTTTATAGATTCGACAGGTTCTTGTGACCAAGGTAATTCATCTGTTACATTTGTGTTTACTGCCACTAAAGTCGGTGCCTTACCTTTGGCATGTGTAATACACACTTCACAAACCGAAGAAGAGTATGTCAAAGTATTCAATTTAGTTTTGAATACGGTTGGAAGCGATGCATTCTTTGGTAATGGATTCCCGAAAGTTATTCTAACAGATGATAGTTCAGCTGAGCGAAATGCTTTAAGAATTGTATTTCCAAAATCTAGCATGTTCTTATGTATTTTCCATTTTTGCCAATCCCTTTGGAGATGGCTTTGGAACCTTAAACAGAGTATTCATAAAGATCACAGACCACTTTTAATGAACTTGGTTAGAAATGTCCTATTTGCGAATACAATACAAGAATGTGATGAGTATTACGACAATCTAAAACATGATCAAATAGCAAGAATATACCCAAATTTCATAAAATATATGGAGGAGTACTGGAAAAGAAAACAAGAATGGTGTCTATCTTTCAGGGCAGCTTTTTTTACTAGAGGAAACAACACAAATAATTATGCAGAGAGCTCCATAAGAATATTCAAAGACGTCATTCTAGAGAGATGTAAAGTTTATAACGGCATGGCTCTTATAACATTTGTTACAACTGTTTTAGAAGATTATCACATAAAAAGACTTCTAAAATTTGCTAACGGCCGAGTGACTAAACCTAGTATCAGCTACATGCACTTCATGAAAAAATCAAAGTATTTGACTGTCATTGATGTGTCCCAGAATATTTATCATGTAACTTCTGCATCAGATGAGCAACTTCTCTATTCGGTTGATATAGAAAGTGAGTCATGTGACTGTCCTGAAGGTTTTAGCGGTAAATTTTGCAAGCACATATTTGCTGTCCATTTAAAAACAAATTTAAAATTTATGTACCTACCTATATTAGCTGCAAGTGATAAAGCCGACCTGGCAAAATTGGCCCTTGGAGACAAAATTCCCGAAAATTTTTTTCTGGATATGGATCATTACCGAGATAGCGACCCAACTTCAGAAGGACCCAATATAACTAGTCATACATCAACAAACAGTGCTACAAATAACGTCACACCTTTATGTGTCGAGCCTCAAGAGTTCAGCGAAGACAGTTTTCAAGCTCAACATGGTTTATTGAGAAGAAATATGGAAAAATTATTGCTTTTCACAGAAAAGTATAAGAGCAATCAGATGCTAGAATTATTAACTGGCTTTAATAAAAAAATAGATAATATTGACACAGAACAGCAGTTAAAAACATTTCTTGCAAGTACTACAATCAACTGCAAAAAAGGCAAATATATTAAAGTGCAACCAACAGCCTTATCAAGAAGGGTTCATGGTTCGCGCTCCCAAAAAAGGCGGCAATCAGGAAGACCATCAGGGCAGAGCAGACCCAAAAAGAAGAAAAGGTGCTTGAGCAAAAATATTGCCGAGAATACCCCAAATGCCAAAGGACATTAAATTAAGATGCTAGCATACGAGCATATAAAGCCAGGGTTTTTAAGGAGATTCTGTCGCGCTATTTGACGACGTTTTTTTTAATCTCATTGATGTGTGTATTTGAAATAATTTTAAAAACACAACACAAAACTGAATAAAAACATTCCAACAACGCATTTTGTCGTCGGATTGCGCGACGAAATGTTCTTAAAAAGCCAGGCTTAATTAACATTAGTTTTAGTAATAATACCTATATGTAGGTACTTCATATCTAATAGAAAAAATGTTTTTTTTATGATTTAAAAGTATGTTTTTAACTTTGATAATATTAAATATAAAAAAAACCTAGTTTCGCCCTATTGTAGATTTATTTAACGCGGTTACAATCTATACCCGATCCAGCGCGCAGTATGTTTACATTCTATACCACATTAAAAACACTCTCAAAGTGCAACTAGCCTTGTGGGCGGGGCTTATAGACCCGATGCTCTCTACATGGTATACTATGTAAATTCGCAACCTGGGTAAGGTTTTATAATATGTTTTTCCAATGGGAACGCATCATCAGCTACGAAAACGTACGGTAATACTTTGTTTGTGTTTGGTAAAGCGTTATCGGAAGGCAAATGCAACTCATCCTCTTGCAGCTTCTTGTAAAATGATGTATTTTTGATTACACCACCATCTGATATTCTCCCCTGACATCCAACATCAGCGAAAGTGAAACAATAGTCTGCGTCAACAACAGCCATTAGAACAATACTAAATGTGGACTTATAATTGAAGAATTCACTTCCTGTATTTATAGGAGCTTGAAGCACTACGTGCTTACCATCTATTGCTCCCACACAATTGGGAAAATTCCATAAATCATTAAATTGTTTTGCAATGTTCAACCACTCCTGTTCTCCTTGGGGCAACTGAAAAAAATATGAGTTCATTTTATTTAGTGAATTTAATTTCGGCAAAAAATTTTAGTTTTTTTGATAATATAAAGTAATCATTTTTTATACAGGATGTTCTATAACTTATCCGACATAGAGCAGCAGGTAATTCCTGAGGTAATTTTAAGAAGAAAAGTTGAGGTTAGCTTATCATGTATGGATTTTAGGGCATACGTTTTTATTAACTTTTCTTCTTAAAATCACCTGGGAAATTACCTGCTGATCTATGGCGGATAAGTTATGGGACACCCTGTATACATTTTTTTTACAAAAACAAATATCTTAGCAAATAAATCTTTAATCGTCATAAAATATCAAAAGAAAACAAAATTAACAGGTATCAGCTTGTTTTATTGTACTAATTTTTATTTTTCCTTTACTTTTTCAGAATGAAAATGAGTACATCGAAATGACACAAGATGAAGATTTGGAGGAGAGCTCGGATAGAGATGAAACGATTAGCAATGAAAACCATGCGGATCATGAAGAAATTATTCACAAGCGCAAACAATTTGTTTCTCCCAAAAGAATTCCAAAAAAAAACTTAAACCTATTGAAGATCCTAGAGTAACTGACGCTTACGCAGTGATGACTGATTTAAAATCTAATATTTCAGCCCAAAAAAAAGACGGCTGTTCGGTATATGGCGAACATATTGGTTTTAAACTAAGAAGTTACAACTCATACACCCGAGGTATTGTCGAGCATCATATTAATAATATTATCTTCAATGCCGACATGGGTTTCTATGCACCAAACAACAATTCCAACATCCAACTTCCGACAACAAACAGCACAGGATATTATTCCAGCCCTGCTCCGTTCCCTGTCTTATCCCCCGCTGCCTCATATTCATCTCATGGTTCCAATACTTCTAATTTTAACAATCAAATTCCAACAACAAACAGCACAGGATATTATTCCAGCCCTGCTCCGTCCCCTGTCTTATCCCCCGCTGCCTCATATTCATCTCATGGTTGCAATACTTCTAATTTTAACAATCAAATTCCAACAACAAACAGCACAGGATATTATTCCACCGCTGCTCCCTCCCCTGTCTTATCCCCCGCTGCCTCATCTTCGCCTACTGGAGAACAAAATCTGAACATACCACAAACTGGTTTGACTGACTCAAACAGAGATATTATGAAGAATAATCTTGTATCATTTTTTACTAACTATAAAGATTAATATTTCATAAAAATGTAATGATTAGTTTTAAGCTTTGTTGCGTTCAATAAAGATAATTTGTGAGATAATATGAAAACTGTCAAACAAAAGTGCTTGCACGCAATAATGACACCACCTGTAAACTCCTTAAAATAATGTATGGTGTTATTGATGACGTGCAAAGACTTTTTATTTGTGCTTTTGTTTACCTACTTACCTTAACATGTTCCTGCAAAACTTCTATGATGGCTTCACAAACTTCTGGTATTATTTTGGATATAACTTGTTTAGATATTTTAACCCTTTCGAGACCGACGTCTCAGCGACGAAATTTGCCTGTGGGACCGGACTTTTTGCAGTGCCAGAGGGCCCAGTGTCGGCTATATCCGACGGAATAAAAAACCATTTTAATTTTAGTCGTAAGAAATCTTCCTGCAGGGTTTACGCCTAACAACATAGTTCACTACGTTAAGGAAAAGCTTGGGACTACAGAGTTTATTCGATGCTACCACCTAATAAATCATATCTCAAACATTGATTTTAAAATTGGAACTCAGTCAAAAAAGTCAGCTGAAAAGCTTTTAGACAGCAATCTATGGCCACATGGCGTAGTAATAAAACGGTCAGCTGTATCCGAACTTACAGAAAAATCTACACCGAACCTCCCACCTCCGTCCACACCGAAAAAACTGCCCACCAACTCGAGCTCCGTCAGTTCACTGGTTGTCTCCTCTCCAATTTCTCAAAAGGGCACTATAATATCTTCTGACAAAGAGGCCATTGCTGCCTGCAAAGCAGATGTCTTGTTGAGCGACAACTGCTATAGTCTTTCCAAGAAAGCTCCTACTGACCAAGAACCTATTTTTGATCCAATGTCTCCCCCAACAGTGAAGCTTACGCGAACCGAAAAAAGTTCTGATAACCGTTTCCTCATGTCTAGACTAAGAGAACCAGCCATTTTAAAGGCCTTCAAGTTATATCTCGCCTTCCTGCACGACCAACCTGCGCCAATTCACTTTGAAGGGTTTACAAATACAAGCACCAGGCTGTTTTTGGCTTCTGAAGGCATTCCTATAGATTATAGAACCCTACACAAGATATATTTCGATTTTCATGCTGCTTACGGATTTAACGCAGCAGAAGTGGAAGCGGATCTTGCAGCCTATGGATCCTACATATCTTCGGAGAGATCGATTCATCTTCAGAGGACCAGAGAATGCCATAAAAATTATTTTACCAGCAATTCTCCCAAAAAAAATTTTTAGAAAACACGACGTGTCCTGAGGAACTAGATTCCTCAAAACTTCCTGTTGTTACTAGTCTTAATATGGTTCTAATTAATATTGCTTCTCTAAGAAATAAAACTGACGAGTTGTACCTATTTCTGGAAGAATTGGAGTTCCCCCAACTTGTTGCAATTACTGAGCACTGGCTGAATCTAAACGAACCCTTTTATATTGAGAGGTATACCACAGTAGCTAGATATGACAGAAAAAACTCAGCTCATGGGGGAACACTGATTCTATCCCTAAATGGAGATTTCATGTCGGTATCTAAATATGATCATTTGTTAGCGGATAGCTCTTTTGAATTCTCTATAGTATATAATCAAAACCTTGATCTTTATGTAATTTGTATTTATAGATCACCAAACTCTGATGTACAATCATTTTTAAATAGCCTGGTAAGTTTGCTAGACAGCCTACCGATTAAAGGTAAAAAAATTCTATGCGGAGACTTTAATATTGACTATGCTACTGTTTGTGCCATCCAGAAATATCTAATTTCTATATTCGACTCTTTCGGTCTTTCAATGCATGTATCCTCGCCAACTAGAATTTCAAAAAACTCTTCTTCTATCATCGATTACATGGCGTCTGATTTTTCTCCATCAGAGGTGCAATCACAGGTCTATAACTCAGGTCTTTCCGATCACGAGGCGGTAATTTCCAGGTTTAGTTTACCTATTAGGCCCTTACCAAGATCTCGCCATCGGGGCAGAATTTTCTCGGCCGAATTTCTCAGTATTTCATAATATTTGCTTTAACACCAATTGGAATTTTGAATCTGATAATGTCAACACAAACTTCAGAACTTTTTTAAATAAAACTTTAAGTGCTTTTAACAAGGCCTTCCCGCTTAAGAATATCAAACCTAAGCGGCATAAACCGTGGACCACGAAAGGAATACGAATTTCTGCTAAAAATATGCGCTCGCTCTCATATATAAAAAAATTCACCGACTCCTTTCTTATTCTCGACTATATCTCTAATTATAGGAGGATCTACACTACTCTTATTAAGTCAGCAAAAAAATTACACTACCGAAAACGTCTAACAAACTCTAATAACGTTTCAAAAGAAACCTGGTCCATCATCAATAACCTCAGAAACAAATCAAACCCTGTGACTCAGAACTTGCCAGGGGCTAATGATCTAAATGATTATTTTATTAATGTAAGCAAAAATGTCACCTCTAGTATCTCGCCAAGTTTGGACCCTCTTTCGTTTCTCCCTCCTTCAAAAAATTTAGCTGATAGCTTTTTCTTAAGTCCCGTTAGCAACACTGAACTATTGAAGGTAATACATAATATTAAAAGTAAATCTTCGTGTAGCACTGATGGCCTATCGATTAGAATATTCCTGAACTTGCCACTCCCAGTCATAGAGGCCCTTACAACATTAGTAAATGAGTCCTTTATAAAAGGTGTATTCCCTGATTGCCTTAAAACAGCTATAATTATTCCACTTCATAAAGGCGGCGAAAAAACTAACTCTTGCAATTATCGCCCAATTGCACTACTACCAGTGCTATCAAAAATCATCGAAAGGCTACTGAAGAACCGTCTTATGCCATTTCTCCTGAAACATCAGATAATATCCCCGGAGCAGTTCGGATTTCTACCCAACAAGTGCACCAGTGACGCCATGTTCACGTTGCTTAGAGGCGTCTACTCATCTCTCAATAACAACCACCCAACTGCCTCAGTTTTTTGTGACTATGCGAAAGCCTTTGATTGTGTTAGTCATGAAATTCTGATAAACAAACTACATTTTTATGGAATTCGTGGTACTTCTTTAAATTGGTTCAAATCTTATCTTGGAAAAAGGCAACAACTTGTAAGGGCTAATGGTTCCGATTCTGATTGTAAGTTGATTACAAGTGGAGTTCCTCAAGGTTCAGTCTTGGGACCTATTCTTTTTTTGTTATACATTAATGATATCACGAACCTTAAAATTAATGGAAGAATCTCCCTTTTTGCTGATGACACAAGCATAACATGGAGTGATTTTGATACAACGTCTTTACACTCTAGTATCTCCAAAGACTTGGTTATAATTAAGGCTTGGTCCGATTCCAATATGCTTTGTTTTAACGTCGATAAAACGGTGGCGTTATCTTATAAGGGAACTTTACAACCACTTCAGGTACATAACAGCAATATTGAATACGTAGAGTCGGTTAAATTCCTGGGTTTAAATATAAATAGCAACCTAAAATGGTCTAATCATATTGACACCTTAACTAAAAAACTTTCTACCGCCTGCTTCGCCATTCGATCAGTTTCAAAAGAACTAGACGTTCCTTCTGCCAGACTTACTTATTTCTCTTTATTTGAATCCCACCTCCGCTATGGCCTTCCCTTTTGGGGCTGCTGTACCACCGAGCAATTTCGTAGTATTTTTATGCTTCAAAAGAGAGCCATTCGTTATTTGTTTGGTCTAAATAATAGAGCTCACTGCCAATACTATTTCAAAAAACATGAAATATTAACACTTCCTGCATTATTTATTTTGGAAACGGTATGTTTGCTGAGAAAACATATAAACACCCTCCCAGAAAGGCCACAACATGTATACCCTACCAGAAACTCTAGGCATGATATTTATCTTCCCATTCCTTCCACAGAATTAATAAAAAAATCAATTATTTACAACGCCATAAAACTTTACAACAATCTGCCAGTACATTTAAAATCTATCCCTATGCTTGCACAATTTCGAAAAAACACCAAAGCATACCTCATTGAGAGACCACTTTACAGCGTTAATGATTTTTTTTTCAGTGAGTAAGTCTCTTTAAATTGTCACTAAACTCGCTTGTTTACTTAAATCTTTTGTGAGTCATGTCCTAACTCATTTTGTAAATCATTATATAGGGAAAAGAACTGTCGAACATTCACTTAAAACTTAATTATTTTTGTTAGGTATTGGATTAAAAACAATTTAATTCTTTTTGTATACTACATTCTGCACTAGTTCAATATACCTTCTGTTTAACATCACAATTATTTGTATAACTATAATAACATAGAGTTTAAGGTCGCATAGTTGCAATTTTGATTTCAATGTCATCGAAATTATTCACCTCGTACATGTGTGTTTGTTTACTTTTATAAGGTTATCATGATTCATTTACTGTTTGCAATGTTATGCTATATTCTAACGTGTGTTTTACGATTTGGTAAATTGATAATTTACATTTTAAAAATAAAAGCACTGACTTGTCGAAATTATTTTCGATTAATGTTTTGATATGTCTTATTTTTAGGTATATTTTGCTTTGTCCATAAAATTGTAGAATTTTTCTGCGGCAATAAAGCATACTTTTGTTTGTTTGTTTGTTATTACATTAGAACCAATAAAATACAAACAAAACTAATATAAAAACTCACTAAACTTGCTAAAAAATAAAAAATATCAAACAAAACCAAAATAGAAACTCTTCAAACGTACTAAAAAATATAAAATATCAAACAAAATTAAAATAGAAAAATCCCTTTGGCATGAAATACAAAAAATTAATCAAAATAATATAAAACTCTATAAAAAATATTAAAAAAAGCCTTGGTTTCAAAATCTTTCTTCTTCGTGATATATTTTGAAGCAGGGAGTTACACACAACCCGACATCACATTCCTTGCAAATATATCTGGTCTCTTTTCTCTTCTTAGGATTTATTTTGGTATGCGAACATACATGGCATCTCCTGTAGCCCGATTTACGGCTATCCTTGGCTGATGGTACTAGATCAGGAAAGTGCCTTCCTGTAAGTCTTCTATTACCAAGATCCACATGAACAGAACGCGATGCTGCGTTTTGAGACCTGAAAAGACATACATATATATATATATATATATATATATATATATATATATATATATATATAGGTATAGAAATATTCTTGGTCAATTTTTTTTACCTATCTAACAACTGTCTAATTACTGCAAGTTGAAATGTTGCCAATGGAACTTTTGCTGTATTTTGTGTCAAATACATGGCATGAGCATTCAGCAAAGCTATATCAATGGTATGCAAAAATAGCTTTTTGTACCATTTGATGCATTTGCGCGTAGAGTCAATACTGCTAATCATCATATCAGAGCGATCGACGGCACCCATTTGCTTGTTATATTCCAAAACACATAATGGCTTCTGAATGTTTTCGTTTGTAACCCTATCTTTTTTTGGAAGAGTGATCATTTTATTTTCGTGTAGGATGGTAAGCATAACTACATCTCGACGATCTTTCCATTTAACCACCAAAAAGTTTTCACTGCTTCTCCAATCACATTCGCCCCTCTTTAGTTTTTTATCTAGAAGTGGCATTTGTTTTCTGTTTTGTCTTACAGTCCCACATGAATTGGTGTTCTGTTCGTAAAGAAATGTAGACAATGTTGGGCTGGTATAAAAATTGTCAGTAAAAAGAGAATGGCCCTTATTCAGGTATGGTTTCATTAAATTATTGACTATTTCACCTGTAGCACCTAATCCAAGAGTGTTTTCTTGTGGATTTGTTCCTTTCCCCACATACACTATAACGTCTAATACTATGCCAGTTTCACAGTCACACAACACATACAATTTGATTCCAAAACGATGTCTCTTTGTTTTTATATATTGTTTAAAACCAAGGCGACCTTTGAAGAGTACCATACTTTCATCGATAACCAGATTCTGGAATGGATAAAACTGTGACTTGAAATTGTCTTTTAGTGAGGCCAAAACGGTTCCAAATTTTGCCAATCGGTTATGGGCCTCTTCCTCTTCATTATTAGCAAAATGAAGATAGCGATGTATTTCACAATATCTGTTTCTTGGCATCGTTTTTCCAAAAACCGGAGTGCTGAGTAAGATATCTTGGGTCCAATACTCCTTGATGTTTAGTTTTTTCGTACGTGTCATAAGCATAGTCAGAGCGAAAAATACATATAGTTCGGGAACGTCAACATTTTTCCACTTAGGTGCAGCTTTCTGAAGAGCGTACCTATTTGTCTCGACGGCAATAACCTTCATAATATCTTCAGACAAAAGACTCATAAAAAAATCTACTTCCATACTCTCACTACTCAAATTACGATTTTGTAACCCGCTATTAGAATTATCGAATGCAAAAACTTCCGGTACGAACTCAGAGTTCGTCCATTTTATTTCAAGATTCTTTTCTGCCCTAACATTCATTACCTCGTCTATTTCTATCACATTATCCAGCTCCTGATGATCGTCCTCTTGATCTAAATTACCGTTATTATCGTCGACATCAACATCAGACATTTGTAAGAATTCAGACTCCGATGAACTGCTATCCGAACTGGGAATAAAATCGCTTCCACTGTCAGCAAACGGATCCTCGGGCTCGTCTTCATCAGAACTCAGAGCATACTTGGACATTTTCCGGACTTCCTCCGCAGTCAACCCACAATAATTACCACTTTCTGCAATTATTTTACGTTTATTTCGCGCATTTCCTTCCTTAGAAGGACCAGCTCTAGCGTCATCCATACCGCACAATGTTTTGACTCACAATAACAAGATGAAGAACCACAAACTATGCACACGACATCCAACTATCGTCTTCCAGCACAACGACCTTAAAAATAGGCGTATTAAGTACCATTTTCGCTTGTTGCACCTATTCTGTAACGGAAGTACCCGAGAGCCGGTTGTCGCCTATGCTCGACGGTGTCGGAATATGAAGACACTGGTCTGCGGGGACATGCAATACTGAACGTGACGTAGCCGACACTGGTGTATGTGGGAAGTTTTTTTTAAAGGTGTCGCAAATGATCGACAATGGTTCAAGCAGTGGATTTGACCACTGTCGTGTCTAGCCGACAGTGGTCGCGTAGACATTTTTTTTTCCTGTCGGGGACGTCCTGTCAGCGGTCCCGAAAGGGTTAAAAACATACATGAGGGAGCTATATGAGTCGCCCGTCGCGAGGAATCTTAGGGTTACAGCGAGTCTTTCTGCTGCAGGAATAGCTCTTCTGTAATTTGTATCAATCTTCATTATTTTTGGTTCCACAAGTTTCAGTAAAGCTTCAAAATCTTTAGCAGACATTCTGCAAAATTCTTGAACATACCGTACTCATGTTCCACTTTTAAATCACGTAATAGACTACTGCCAGAATAAATACGTCTGTTTTTAAATATAGTCGCTTCCAAAATCGTTTCTTCTTTTTTTTCTTTTTCAATAAACTCAGTACAACGAAAGCGGCACTGGCTAACAACAACTTCTCAGAGTCAGCCATTTTCAAATGCTCGCAGAAATTAAATGTATCAACTGAGAACTTAAATATATTCGCTCTTAAATGGTCGAGATTTCAATATAACGAGCGAACACGAGCAAACATACGCAAACAAGAACAAATGCTCGCTCTTGCTCGCTTTTTTGGTGAATACGCGCCTTTATAGACCAAGACTTCTATTTATATGTGAAAAGTGTTTTTAGTAACTTTGCTGCTCTATTAAAACTAAAGTTTAACTTCAGCAAATCAAAATAAGGACCTAACTTTGTTAATTTCCTGCATTTTGGTAACAAAATGTGAATGCTTATGGGAGATATTTAAATTTTTTTTAATATACCGTGTATGTCTGTGAGAACAATATTTAATTTTTTTGGAAATGGTTCATAAGAAGGTTATAACTCTTGAGGTAATAGCTTTACTAGTCGTGCCCCTATTTTGTATATACAGGATGTCCCATTTGTATTGTAGTTGACGGGTATCTCGGCTATTAATACAACTACAAAGAATTTTTGCTTCATTTTTTACTCTTTATTTAATGCTTTTCGTCTAATTTTTTTAAATATGAACTGGTACTTTTTAATTTTTTAGGAATATATATATATATATATATATATATATATATATATATATATATATATATATATATATATGTGTATATATATATATATATATATATATATATATATATATATATATATATATATATATATATATATATATATATATATATATATATATATATATATATATATATATATATATATATATATATATATATATATATATATATATTTTTTACACTGGAAGTGGTGTTTCAACAAGCATCCGGGCCTTAGCCAAGAACGCCTGCCGCTGTCAATGAGGGAACACTACTTGTCTGATGATTCCGACCCTGCCCAATATCGCTGCTTTTTGGATCCTTAGGATTTCTGTGTCGGGCAGGTCCAGCTTCCTCAGGTGTCGGATCGTGTCGACGTGCACGAGCCCATTCGTGCTGATAATAAGAGGCATAATTTTGACATTATCCAGGTTCCACATGGCTTTTATTTCCCATTTATATATATATATATATATATATATATATATATATATATATATTTATATAAATGGCTTATGAATCTATTTTTAACTATTTTAGGATTTATTTGGCTCTCCAACATTCTTTCCTAGTGAAATGATGACCGATTTTGGGAGGCCTCTGCAGGGTGTATATCATGTAACAAGAATGGTTGGCTGCTGGTTTCATTTTACCCAGGTATATAAACAATTTTTTTAATGTGACATTTAAAATTAAAAAAAAACTCATTATGAGGAAACTTCTGGCTAATTGGGTATTAGCAGTATGAAAAGGAAAATTTCCTCATATCCAGAAAAGAGAAAAATAACACATTTTGTATATTAGGTTCTTCTTGCTAAATGAATGCACATCTAAACAGGGATATATTTCATTATTACTGATAAAGAAGTACATATGAGATGTTCCGGGTAATTGCAGTTAACCAATTTGTTTCCTAATTTTTATATTTTATTTATTTTTTGATAATTTCAATTTTTTAATTGGAATTCGTTTAAATAAGTTTTTTAAACATTTTATTACGTCATTGTATTCGCCATACTGGATTAGTACAAAAATCTTACCAGTTGATCCTAGATCATTCTTAATTCTTATCAAAAATTTGAATATCTCATTTTGTTTTTTCATATTAGTTATATTCATAAAATTCTTACCAGATAATTTTTATGTCACACTTTATTTTTGTCGCGTAGGAGGTTCAGACAAGTGAGGCGTATTTTTAGGTATACTGCTTGAGTAGTAGTGGAGGCTTTAGCTAGTTCATTATTTATCACTTCAATATCACAATAAGTATTATTTTCAGTCAATTGTAAGGAAAGCTCGAAGCCTAGAAATGGAAAGGACCATTCAACAGTCAGATTTGTTGAAAAAACTTTTAAAAATGTTGATGGTATTGCCCCTGCTTCCGCAAGACAAGATGCAAGAGGGTCTAGATGTGATAAAAACTATGGATGTTGAAGGGAGCCTACAAAATTTAATTAATTATGTAGAGAGGTAGAATCTTTTTGTAATATTTAAATAGATAACTTTATTTAGGAAATAAATAAAAAATACTTTTTAGACATTTTTTAACATCATGTTGAAAATTATTTGTGGAATTATTCTCATAATGGCAGCATTGTTATATATAAAATTAATTTTACCTGTAACCAACACTATCAACGCGAATTAAATAATTTTTTTTTGTGCTAGTAGAGAAGTTTACACAAAACAATCAATACCAATTATGTAAAACACACAATTACGCTCCAATTTTAACTTACATGTGTAAATAAATTTACAGGTTCTGGATGAGACGGATTGGACCTGCCGTTCTGAGCGTACATGGTTGTCAGTATCGAACTAACAACCATGTAGAAAGATTCCACAAGGAGCTCAATTATTTGATAAGAGAGCATCATCCTAATATTTGGATCTTTGTAGGTAAGGTATACTAAAAGAAAATATGAATTTTAGATCCGCAATCTTAAACATTTTGTCATGTTTTCGTTTTCATCGTCTTATTCAAGGCATTCAAAAAATACTAAAGAGCCATGGTGTTTTTTGAATGCCTTGAAGATTTGAAAAAGGGAGGGGAAAATAAAAAAGTGGTTCCTCAGGTTTATAGTATCTGCTTTTTCTTCCCAGATTCCTTTAGGTTGCCATACCCATGCTTTGCGCCGTGGATCAGAGGCGTCTTCAGACTTTTGGCCGCCCCGACCAATCTGCCTAATTGCCCCCCCCCCCGCCCCCACTCCACACGTACTAAGATACTCGTACCAAACCTACTTCCATTAATGAGAAAAAGGTTTAATCCAGTTTTTTATAAATGAAGATGAAAACAAAATTATATATATATATACATATATATATATATATATATATATATATATATATATATAATATATATGTATTATAAAAAAGTAAATTTTTTATAATACATTGTTATAAAAATTATGTTGTTTAAACAAATACAAGGAATTATAAAAAGAAACTAAAAACATCTTCTTGCTTTTATTTTGGCGAAAGATGATCTCTTGTGACATGGAAGGCCGTAAATAATTCTCAATTAGTGCCAATTTCGAAAACTTCGTTCGCCGGTAGCAAGCTGAAAGAGTTAAAAGAATGAGAAAGAAATAAACATATTTGGAAACGTTGTCTCTTGTCCGTTTGTTTTTAAGTATTTGATCGTTCAATCGTCCTATGTGGGGAATCAAACTGTTCTTTACTAGAAGAAACGATATTATTACAAATGAAGGAATTTCATCTCTTAATTGTAAACAATCAATGTCGTTATATATGTCCATTTGACAAGTATGTTTAAGTCCATGCAATATTTTGTAAGGGCGTGATGGTCAGTATTAGACAGAAATAAAATGTCATACAAACAGGCAACATAATCAGATTTTTTAAAACTCAGATAGCTCATGCAATGCTTCATCAAGAATGTGCATGACAACAAAAAAAATGTCAACCCGTAACTTTTCTTTTGCATCAAGTATTGGTTGATCTTGCCCTTCATAGTCAAATAGCCTACTCCCTTTTCCAGGTTCCTCTATGAAATTTGCTCCCATCTCTAGCTACTCAGCAAGAGATGAAGCGTCTACAAACAATCCATTAGTGTTTGTCAGTTCTTTTATTTCAAATTTTTTCGTTTTGTAGCATTTTGTTCACTCCATTATAGTTTGTTAATAATTTAAAAATATTAAATATAAATTAAAAAATATAAAGTTCTTAATTTTTTCGTATTGCAATCTGCTTCGTTTTTGATGAAAGCATCAAATGAAGGGCCTTCTCTGAGAACGATGTATGCATCCTAAACTCGAATTTGATATTTTAGAGCTATAATGGACGATTCAAAACGATAAAAAATCACACGTCAATATTTTTAGATATTTCAATATATCACACTGGAAGCCTGGGCTGGCTAATAAGCAGCATGCATATTGCGGTTTGTCGATATTTTTATTATTTTCATACGGGAGTAAAGTTCGACCGGGCGGGGTGTCACCATTATGCCTAATAAAACACGACTGCTGACAACATTACGAAACTATCTTCACCGATACTTTGTAGAAATAAATATGGAAGTATACACATTAAAATAATAAACGTCGTCTGAACGCTGGTTTGGTTTAATTTCTAGCGTGTAAACAAACTTTTATGTTGTAAACAATTTGAAATTGCTTGATATATTAACAACATTTTTGAGAGGAAGAGTGGCTTTAAACACCTTTTATAACAGGTATTTCACGACCCCTTTTTTAATATAAAAATTAACCAGCGGACCTAAGAGGGGCAGAGGTAATATTTTAAAAAAGAGATTTGTTGTAAATTTTGTTTCTGTTGGTATAATTTTTTGTTTATAGAAAAAATCAAACAAATGAATGGCCGGAAATTCTCCGGCGTTCTTCAAATTGGCAATGGTCTTCTGACGGCTCGAAGCCGAAATAGTCATTATATACAGAGTAATAGAAGAATAAGGAAGAACCAAAGGGATTTAATGGAGGAAGTTATTAATGTACAGACGTTCCTTGAAAGATCTGCACATAGCGTGGACAGAAGTAATAAGTGTAAAAAATGCAACCATGAACGAAATCGTTTTTGTGTGTATTTGACACCTACCTACAGCTATAACTATAAGAAGTAGAAAAAAACTTCAAATATAAAAGTTTTTTCTCTATTATCTTTCAAGAATATAGATGTTTTAAAAATATCGTCAAAAAGTTTGCAAAAGTACAATTTATGATTTTTTTAAAGTGGGACACCCTAAAGTTACAGTATATTATTGGTTGTAATATAATAATTGAAATATTTCGAAATCCGACGATTTTTTGAAAAATCGCTCAGATCCGTCAATTATTATCGCGAAAAAAATCACCATTTGATAATTTTTCAAATCTTCACGTTTCTGAGTCTCTAGTTGCTGAAAAACAAACAATTGATTTGATTTTTTGAAATTCCAGTTGATTGATTTTTTGAATATTTGAAAGGTTTTTCCTATCCTTTGTAGTTAAAGCTGTAGTTAGGTGTTAAAATATAAACAAAAATTCTTTTTTTTTAATTTGGAGTATTTTGCGGTTGCTATGGGACGTACAGCGTTAGGCTTTCACGAACGTTGCTTATTTTTTCATTCACTTTTTTGATATCCTTCGTTTTTAATGTACAGGGTGGTGTAAGATTGAACATTTTATGTTTTGGTACACCTTCCGTACATCAGTTGCTTAAAACGGATACTAATATCTTTCTGGGTAGATTCTAGTGGAGTAGTTAGATTTTTTTATAGAAGCCACTATTTTTAAGAAAAAATATTTTTTTAATGAACCTTATATTTATATAGATTTTTTAAAAACTTATAAAATTTGCTGTTACTTAGGATTTTTCCTTGACACTTTGTTTCTTGACCTTAAGACATGGTTGCTAGAAAATATGTGTTTAGTAAGTATAATTTGCAAGGTATCCGAAAAGATCTATCATACAGGCTAATTTGTGGATGCCTTTAAAACCACTGAAAGTTTTTGACACTACACATGTCATGCCATTAAACATTAATACAAATTTAGAGGCCTCTTAACGTTTCACTGTCTCTAAAATTTAACATTTGAGTTCCAAATAGGGCCAAAATAATGTAAAATTTTATAAGCTTACATTTGAGTTTGAGTTCAACCTGCCTGGCGTCTCCGCCAAACGAATTAAGAACAAGTATAACCTCATGATTTTTAAACTAACGATTATAGTACACATCCAACTGCTAACATTTCATGTTCTTTAATGCTCGAGTTATATCAGCATGTACACTTCAGATACTCTGTTTACTGATAATAATTTTTGCAAGAAAATCTATCTCTAATAACAACGGAGATACCACGAAAGAGAATAAAAATTGGACGTGCATATTACACGTTTTTTACTTGGGACAGAAGTTTCCTTTCAATAGTAGAACACTGAATTAACACTTATTATTATTTTTCAGCGATGTTGAATATCGAGGCGAATCAGGGTAAGTTTTACCACTTTCACACCTTTTAAATATAAGAGCTTAACCTTAAAAAAATGGTTTGGATTTCCTGTTTCATTTTTGAATTTATTTATCGAATTTGTTAAAATAGAAATATATTTAATTAAAGTCAATATTGTTGCAAAACGCAATGACAAGATTTAAAGGCCCCTATATATGCCTAAATCAGTAATATTGTGAACAAAATAACTTGCTTGTATACTACATTATTTCAAGAAAATATTAAATGATTTTAGATTCAAGCCAAGTGTCTAGAATTCTGAGAAATCTCCCTATCGTCTACTACGACACGGGCACAGAAAATATCGTAAGCGTAAACCTTCATGTTATGTCAAAATGAAGTAGTGTTTAATTATTACCAAATCTGCAGCACATATACAGAAGCGTTTTCGAATTTTAATGACCGCTTTGTGGACATATTCCAACAAGGAAAGCAATTTTAAGATGGATAGAAAAACTTAAAATGACGGCGTTGTATTTTTTGATTGTACTCGTATAATTCGTAATCCAAAAAATATTGAAGAATCAGTCAATCGCTGAACTGATTAACACCTATGGCGTGTCAATTTTACAAGTACCGGTCTGCCAAATGTAACGCGATGTCAGTTTTAATTGAATTAATTCTTGGGCTTTAAAATTATCACGTCGTCATAGCACTAACCGATCGTGACGTTTTTAGGGTTTACCTGAGGTAAACTTTCGTTCTGAAATAATTAATTCCTTCAGTTTAACCGGAAAAACCTAATACAGGAAATTACATGTCAGATGATCAATTTTCTGACTGCATAACGAAAAACTCGAAAACTCGGTGTATTGAGTGTTGATTGGCAACCTGAAAACGTTAATTGGTTAAAATGGACAGTTTTGTTACTATCTATTATTATCTAAACGGATTACTGCAAAGCAAAACCAATTGCTCTATTCTCAGTTTTCAATTAACTATTCTCTAAGATCGCCTTTCGGTTACGGGCGGTACCGTAAAATGTCGAAAACTAAATATTTAAGAAATAAAATTAGTTTTGCTTTTAATCTTTGATAATAAATTTTTTGAAATTTTTGTAAACCCTAAAACGTTTTTTCTTATCACCTGAGATACGTTCTATTTAAAATAAGCAAGTGACCTTTCAGTTTTGGTATAATCGAAAGTTATGCTTGCTTAAAAAAATCTTGGGTAGAGTGGACGTCTTCAAAAACCTTCCTATAGAAAATTGTATTGATGTTAGTTTTTTAAGCAATTTTTCTTATAACAGTACATCGATAATGCTTCTTATTACTGTTTTAGAATTAATATTAATATATCAATTATCATTTAGATGCAAATAGCGACGATGATATCGACGATGACAACGACAACATTTTGGAAGGTCCTCATCCAGCCCTAGGTAATAATGTGATTCATAAAAATCGTTTTATTTTTAAGAAACCGTAACTCCCTAATTTTAAAACTGTAAGGGTGTTATGATCACTTTACCCCAAATAGACTTTTTGTTTATATTTTCACACCTACCTACAGCTGTAACTATGACAGATGTAAACAAGCTTTAAATATAAAAGTTATATTTAAAAAATTAATTTTTCCTCTATTATCTTAGTATGGAAATTCATTTGTAAAATTGTGTAACCGTAGAAATAAATAAAAATCAACGAGAAGGTTGAAGACAAATGGGTACCGAATTAAAAAATAAAACATGTGTTTTGAGACAACCCTAAAAAAACTTCAAAATCTGATGTTAATAAATTCAGGCATGTAGCAAAAAAACCCAAATATTTGACCGTTTCTTTACAGAAATTGTATTGTATCAATGGACCCCCCCTTTATTCAAGATTTGACACAAGATGCTTGACAACCCAAGAGAAAGGAATTAAATTCAGTCTCGAGCTATGCTCATCTGATTTTTTCGAAGCATTTTTTTATATTTCCTGGAAATGGAAATAAGTATTCGAGAATAAACGTAAAAACTTAAACTTATTTAATAGTTGTAGAAAAAAGCTTTTAAACCAATGGACTTTTATGAATATGTTCGATTTTTTGCAGATGCTGAGGATCCATTGGCCATTATAGAAGAGGGTAACGTTCGATTTAATATTAGTCACTCTTTTTTTATTTTACTTTATCCATATTGTGTTTAATCGTTACTCGCATATTAAAATATTTATTTTGCAGATTAAATTCCTGACTTTTTAGACAGGCAGTGGTAGAAAGTCACTTAAGCTAAATTATGCAGTTCTAGTGATCCAAACGCAATATTAACAGTTTAATCTTTTTTCATTTATTAAAACTTGTATTTTGCAGGTCATAACCTTGGTTTGGACGGCGAGTTGGTAGAAGGTAACTATTTAGGTGCAAAAATTAATGATAGTTTTGGTGATATAAACAATCTAGGCGACATTGTCACACATATGGTATTTCTAGTTTAATCTTGCCTATTTCTTTATCAAAACTTGTATTTTGCAGATCATAATCCTAACCTGGCCGACGTAGAGTTGGTAGAAGGTAAGTAATTGGAAGCAAAAAAAAATGGGCGACATTTTTACACATTTTGTATTTATAGTTAATTTTTTTCGTTTATTTCAAACTTGTATTTTGCAGATCATAATACTGACTTGGTCGGCGGAGAGTTGGTAGAAGGTAACTAATTAGGAGAAAAAAATGTAGTTTTGGCGATATGAACGCGACATTTTTACACATTTTGTAGTTATAGTTTAATCTCTCCTTTTTCCGTTTATTAAACCTTGTATTTTGCAGATCATAATCCTCATCTGGCCGATGGAGAGTTGGTAGAAGGTAATTAATTAGGAGCAAAAATGTATTTTGGCGATATAAACAAAATCTAGGCGAGATCTTCACACATGTTATATTTATAGTTTAATCTTTTTCCGTTTATTAAAACTTGTACTTTGCAGATCATAATCCTGGCCTAGTCGGCGGTGAGTTGGTAGAAGGTAATTAGGAGAAAAAAAATGTAGTTTTGCCGATATTAATATAATCTAGGCGACATTTTTACACATGTTGTATTAATAGCTTTTTTCATTTATTAAAACTTGTATTTTGCAGATCATAATCCTGGCCTGGCCGACGGAGAGCTGGTAGAAGGTAACTAATTAGGAGCAAAAATGTAGTTTAATATATATATATATATATATATATATATATATATATATATATATATATATATACATTAAATCTGCATTTTTTTTTGCAGATAGGGGTCTTGGCTTGCCCGATGAACAGTTGTTGGAAGGTAACAAAGTATCGACATTTTTGAGCAGATTGTAATTATTTCTTAAAAGATATCCATTAAATCAAAATATTTATTTTCTAGATCGAGGTGGTATGAATAATGCTTTACTCTTCGAAATCTCCGACGGTAAGAAGTAAACAATTAAAAGAAGTTTATGTCAAATTCAAATATATCAATAGTGGCACACGTCAATGTCCATAGTTGGTTAAGATCTATAATAATCAATGAAATATATACTATGTAACTGGAACGGACCCTTTAATAGATACAAAGCAAGGCAAATCGGTTATTAGGCAACCCGCACGTATGTAGTATACCCTTCTCACACATTGCTTATATGGGGGAAACAATCAATTTTATATTCTTGAATGAACTGGTTGGAAAAGAATTAGGTACCATAGATTTAAATATTAAAACGACTGAACTATTATGTTTAAAATTAAGAAATAGTTATGCGTTTTCACAAATATTTTAGCTGCAAACTAACTGCAAAAAACTTTATTTTTAATGCTAATATTGAACTCTATGGATGGAAACTAATACATAGATATAGATGCATGTAAAAACACACTAGTTCTATTTTAAATACAAATATTACATCTCTAGTTTTTTCTGTTTATAAACACTACGAAACAACACAGGCAGCCGCAGAATGAGAAGCCCAACACTAACTCGACGCGTGTACAGTACAGTTAAGCTGAATAGGCTAGCTACTTTAAACATGGCATAAATCGCACAAAAGGGAGTACACACTAAATATCTGCATACCTGAGGTACAATGGTACAAGATATTTGAGCACATAAAACGATGTAAAATCACTTTTGGAACTAAAATAGTTAGAAAAAAACATGAAATCTCAATGAATCAAGAAAATCGCAATTTAATAGAATATATAAAACAGAGCAAGGAATCCTACTTTCATCTTCTTTCTCACTCTAATGCCAGGGGCAAACAGCAGTGTTTCGTTGACGGGCGGATTCGTTCCAGTTAGGTAGTATATATTTCATTGATCATAATTATATAAATACATTTTCACAGATAATGTCATGACAACAACAATAATAATAAATCAAATCCCTTACTTACATACCGGCTGATTTAGTTATGGAACCATATTATTCATATAATATAGCATATGTCTAAATTCAACTGGTTTTTGAGAAAATGGCGTTTGAGCAAAAACACTTTCGATATATCTAAACGCTGTAACCGCCGAACATTTTTTCAAAAACTATTTACTTATGACAGCTTCCGGTTTAATCGGAAATAAAAAAAACACTGCCGGTTTAATTCGGCGTTGGTGTGAGGTCTGTTGAAAAGCTAAGGTAGGAAAGTGCTATTTGTTTTGTTATAGCCCAATCCGTTTGGTAGTTACAGCGATCAAAAGTGCCAAACATGTCAATATTCGGACGCCATTTTCTCGAAAACAGTTTAATTTCCAGTTCGCATGTTATGTGACATATTTATTAAAAAAATGGAAATTTCATGGCTACATATTTTTCAAGCACTGTGTGTAGTTAATTTATAATATTGTTTTGTTAACCCTAAAACTTGTATGCAAAGTTTTTATCTATCGTTCTTAATATAATAGTACGCGAATTGAATCACACTTCGCATTCTGTGGGATACCCCATAATTAATTTCTACTGTTTTTGAGATGGTGACTAGTGACGTTTTTAAATTTGCAATATGTACGTTTTCCATCGCTGCAGCAACTAAACGGTTTAAGTCGCGATAAAATTAATAGCACTTTTTTATTTAGCTCTGTCAGATCCTCTGATGCTAACTTTCCAGTCTAAGAGTACGATTTAAAAATCAGAAGTTCCGCTTACCGAAACGGAACTTACCGTTATAAAATATTTTATATATTGGCAATTTTTCTACATAATCTGTTTTGTTCTATCATGAATCGATTAAGACGTGGTAAATTAAATTTAAATAACAATATATATTTTTTTTATAGACGAAAATAGCTTTGAGGAACCACCAGCTGAAGCCTTTGTGGTAGAGGATCCTGTTGAAATTCAAGTGTTCGATTGGAGCCCCTTAGCCACAGATACTGGTAATTACTTTTTACGTTATTAAATAATATGCGATTTTTCTAGTAAGTCTTTATTAAATTTTTTTACGCAATATTATTTTTAAGAAATAGTATATATAGCTACCCTACTTAACTTTTACAATAATGAAATTATACAAAAAATTTAATTCTACAAGAAAAAAGAAACAATTTATAAAAAAAGGTAAACAATAAATAGAAAATTATGTTTCAACTAAAATCTATATGGTCATTTAGCCAAGTCTCACTAATACATAAAATGTTAAAATTCTCACAAACACCCTCTGTGACAAGATACCAAAACCTGTCATCATCAGCGATCTTGCATTAAGATGAACCATCTTCCAGTTTGGTGCGCAGTAGTACACAACAGCGGCGAGGAATCTTGTTGGTTTTCAGAATGTTGTTCAGAATGAAGGATTCTTGTCAATAGATTTTTTTGTGACGTTTTATTTTTTAATCAGACGATGTCTGACGCGGAGTTTCTTCATTCAAATTTCTACGCACATTAGGTGTTGCCGGTGCACTATTGGATGAGGGGACAGGACTATTATCTGATCTGTGGTTTCATGACTCATTATTTTTAGTTGGTCTACAGTTTAGAACTCGTTATTAACTAAAAGTCTTTGACCTTTTATGTTAAATGCCAGATTTTAAGATCTCGCTTAATGTGTTAATTAAGATCTCGCTTAATGTGTTCTTTTAATACTTTGCTGTTTTCTCGATCTTTCTGGAAAAGGTCTTCAGCAAAAAATATATACGACCTATCTTATTTAAGAACCTGTGGTTTTAATGAATCTGAGAATTTCACTTTTTATTGGTGTTTTCTACATGCAAATTTTCTTAAGGGGGAACTGCACGCAGTATTATGGATCATTTGTAAGCCTTCCGCCGCTGCAATATTATGTTAAAACTATAATAGATATGTATTAGCTTCAATGTGATTTCAATAGGGAAATGTGTATAGTTGGGCGCTAAATACGATTTTTTATAAAAAAAATCTAATCTAGAATTATAAAATAGAAGTAAAAATGTCCATTTTCGACCACATTTTGACGCAAATGCCGTCGCATATAATTTTTTTTCGACAAAATGCCTTTTTACCGTCCTTTGTCTACGTAACTGCAAAATTTTAAATGGTAAATCGTACTCATGTCTTTGTATTTCTGCAGCGCGTGAACCATTTTGAACCCATTTTTAAACGAAATATAATTTAAATTGCCTATACATAACACATTTTTTCGAGGTCGGACGTACAGGAAATTGTTTCTAATACGTAGGTAACTTTTCATCTTACTTTGAACTTGACTAGACCTTGTCGCTAGTTTTTCACTTTTTGCGTGCAGTTCTCCCTTCAGATATATACAAGTTTTCAGTGTCACAATCCTGCAGGTTAATATGTAAAATTTCGTCGAGGGTCTAATGGAGCTTCAAATTCGAATATTTAGTTCTTCGCCTTTAGTTTTTGCTCGAAATTTATAAACCTGCTGATAACTTTTTTCTCCAGCATTGTTCTAATGTATCCCTAATTTTTCTAGATTTTTATTATATGAATGAATTTCTTTATCCACCGTTTCTCGAGTTGTTTCTGCACAGTAGTTGATTGCTTTTAATACATTCTTATGCCATCGTTCGGTGTTGATTTAACAATTTTCAAGTGAAATGGTAAATATAAATTTTCCGGATGTTATAACATGTGCCAAGCTAAATTCGACCTTGTGAAATCTGATACAGCCAGAGTTTTTCTTTAATAAGAGCCCAAATTGTGTGAAAATCTAGGCTAAATATGTTATAATTATAGCCACTGTACCTTGTTTTTCATCTAAAAATTATAAATTTATTTTAACTTTACCCATGCAAAACTTCAGTAACTACTTATTACAATATTTAACCGTTGGTTTTATTTTTTTTTATAGCCTGCGAGTCAGATGATACAAGAGCCTGCACCGTGTGCACAGTAAACCGTATGAGATGTGCTTTAAGCTGTGGCCATATATTTTGCATTAGCTGTTGTAAAAGGTTATATGACTACCTTTTGAAATGCCCCTTATGCCGCTGTGACTGTCAAAGGGAACCACTTGTGTTGCACATGGGCTAGTCACTCCAACTAATGCAATAAATATTAAGGTTTATAGTTTTAAAATATCGTTTTGCAAATCGTTAAAAACATTTTTCAAGCACAGATATTTAAATTAATGTTAACATTTTGACTCATTTGCATTTGTGAAAAAGTGCAAAAGCTTATTTACATTTTCTTTTTCTGAAAAGCATTTTCTAAAATGAAATGTTAGCGATTTTAAAGGTCAGTAAATATTAAATTTACAGTTATTTTATAAATTCTTAAATATTTTTTAACTTATTGCGTATTTTTGAAATACGATTTCACATTTTTATAATTTTGTGTCTAAAGTGTTAAGATTATATAACTTTATTTTTTTAAATCATCAGTTTTATTAATCTTTAAACACCTGTTTACAAAACAGTTTAAATAATGAGGGCATTAACTGAAAATTATATTTTACATTTTTAGCAATTCGTTTAAGTAACACTAAAAATAAATTTCCCATCCTGGGGAAATATCTACCTAAAAATATCTTATCAACAAAAATTAGTGCTTATAAATCACCTGTTAGTTAATGTTAATAAGGTTACTAATTATTATTCCTAAGCATGTTATATCATAATACAGGTACTTAGATATTAATTTCGAATTTTGATAAAAAAATTGATAAATTTCCTTTACTCGGAAGTTCCCTTGTTATGAATCTTTCCTTTTATTAGGAATAGTTAAATGTGATCCAAGTTAGTTCCGTACGTAGTCTTTTCGTAACACATATACTGCCTTTTCAAACATTTTTATTGGGCGCCATTTCGTTCCACCCTCTTAAGTTCGTATCATCATTTTACCAGTGTCTACCTATATCATACTTGATTTTTGGGCATTATTTAAAGTAAATTGATTTTTACATTGATTATTTAATGTCACTTGCACAAAATTTGAAGTCAGAGTGATTTTTTAAAATATTTTATTAGGCCACCATTTTTATTATTTGCCGTCTTGTAACTATACCATAATGTTATCAATTCATTCCTCGTATTCCTAAAATGTAAGGTAAATTGGACTACTTTTATTAGTAATAATTTCACTAGACCGCGATTTTATTCCACTATCTTGGAATTTACCAAAATCATTCTATACGACCCCTTATTTTGAACAAAAATTTGAAGTCAATCGGGTAAGTAGTTTTTTAGCTACGCCGCGAATTAACAGACAGACGATTGAATTGGGAAAACATGTTTTTTGGCATTTAGAGACCCTAAAACGTGAAGACCTGTAAAAACCTGGGAGGGTGATTTTTTCACGATTACAATACTTTCCTTTTACGAGGGAAGTAAAAATGCCTGTGTTAAGTGTAAAGTATTGTATACTGATAAAAGATGCATGGCATCTGACTATAATTTTATCTTGTGTATGCTAAAACTCACTGTATTGGCAAAACCCCTTTTAGCAGTTTACAAATATTAACTGAGACGTATCCATATCTTTTCTTGAGTAACAAATTCTTGTATAAAATAACAAGGAACTAATGTGAGTTGTTAAATGTGAATACATAATTAAATAAAAAGTTAGTTAATAGTGGAGACCCCGCACAATCCTCCATTTTTTTTGAAAATGTGTTAAGTTTCACGATAAACTACCGATTATAAAATCTTTAATAATGTAATGTTTAAGAAAAAGTTAACTTATTAACGATGGTTAGGCTACATGTTCTTTGAGGATACTATTAACTAATTTTTTTGATTTCAGGTATTCAACTTTATTAGTTAATATAGTAGTTTAGTTCAGTGTATAGTTGGGTCTATACCTAAACAAGTAATTAACAAAATTATTTTTAAATTAAAATTTAACATATTAAATGCAATATTTACTATTATAGATTCAAAGAAACCTAGAAAAGTAAGGTATATAAAAGTAACCAAAATTGTTAAAATTTTATCCCTAACATTATGGTATGCTTTAGATCTAGTAATAGATGGCAATTCACTGTAAACCTATGACTTATACCCCTTTGCATGTCAATTGTAACATTATCTCAAGCCAGATTTCTGATATAAATGTTATGGTCCATTTACTATATTAGGGTATTTCAAGTATAAAGCTTGTAATATACTTTATGTATAGTTGACCTAAAGTCAAAAACTTGCTGTTATGAACAACTAAATGGATATCTATAATTTTTATAATAAGCGTTATTCTTTTTTTGCACTTTTTGTTATAAATACTGATAAATAACAATTGTTTTACTCGCTCTTTCCCATAAAATTAAACTATAGTTTATATAGACTCAACTAGCGAGAAATATAATGTCCTAGGTTTTTTTAGCTGTAATATGTTGATAATGTATAAAAGTTATAATTTTCTAATTTTTTAGTTATATATCATATATTTTATAGTGTTTGAAATACACCAAGGCAAATGTATCCCAGTAACGTTAACTATTAAAGGACGAAATATTCAGCATTCGATTAATAATTTATGAGATATATAGAGCATTAGTGCAATGGAAAAAAAAGTTCCCTTATGCTGTCAACAAAAATATAGTAAAAATTAAGCTTTCAGGGAACTCAAAAACATTTTTTATGGGTTTTACCTTAGTAGTGCAATAGCAGTTTTACCTTAAAATATACACTAATTATACATTTACCCTGTACAAATCTTCAACTTCAAGACACCTCACAATAACAATTTAGGTTTTAAAATTAAATATTTTACATTTAAATAGGACTACAAAACAATTGTGAGGCCCGAAATATCTCTGTGCAATAATTAGTAAGTTTAAATGAACGAGTTTTGGCTTTCGATTTCTGACTCTCCCTGTTATTTGCGAGGGATAGTGAAATGGCAAAAAAGCTTTTATGATAACATACCAACATACGTTTAAAAACAACAAATATACAACTTTGGACATCGATTTCGGACTCAACCTGTAGTTTGCGTGGTATGGTGCTATGGTAAAAAAATCTCCTTATAGGGGGGATAACAACATACTAACATAGGTTTATAAACAACTGTGAAGCCCAAAATATAAATATGTAAAAATAGGTAAATTGGAAATATAAGAAATTTGGTCTCTCAGTTTCTGAACAGCCTATAGTATACGAAGTAAAGTGCAATGATTAAAAAGTTTCCTAGGAACAACAACACACAAAAAAATAAGTTTCGCAGTACCCAAATCACGTTTAATTTGTGCCATGTCCTTTACCACCAGTGTCTTATGGTCCAAGCGTTAAACCGAGTATAAACAGACCAAACATACCGAAAAAAATAAACATTTTTGAGTAAGAGACAGAAATACATAAAGATGCCTAAAATATTTAGTTTTAGTTATAATATACAAAATTATATTTTTTTAATAATTTTTACAAAATAAATATCGGCAATAAAGTATATTCGGTTGTGATTTCCACCCTCCGCATTTACCAAATATGGAGTTTTAAATACATTTATATTAATAAAATTATATGATTTTTTGACAAATAAATGAAATAAACAATAAAACTCAGTAGTGCCCTTTTTTTACACTTGAAAGACCTTTTATAAGTTTACATTTAAATTTTTTAAATTACTTTTTCTGATCCATGCTGCAATAAAAAAAAACGATTTACTTAACCTCCGACAAACTGCGATTTATTAAGTGATTTATTCACATTTTCTGTTTAACTACCTTCAATATTCAATAGTATAAATTTAATACGTTTCCAAATTTCCCTCGACAGTTACAGGTTTATGGTGACATTTTTAACAATTGAACAAATATTTTTTTCTAAATGTCACAATGACAAAATGATAGTGACATAAGCAAAACATGACTGGTGAACTAAGAGTTTTAAATACCATGGAAACTAGACCTGGTCTAACACTTAAACCTTTTTAGTGAATACGGGGGTAAATGTCTATAAGTGCATTTTTAGATTTATGTTCTGAATATTCATCATGAAAAACTTCAAAGTATTTTGTTTGTTCTACAGTGCAAATGGTAACTAGTATTTCATTTGTTTTTTGACTTTGTGTATTTCCAGGACTAGAAACTTTGAGAAAAGATCTCTTATTAATTGCACCTAGCAATAAGTTATTTTATATTGATATATTTGTTTAACATAATGTTAAACATACACATAATGTTCTATTTTTAGCCCTGAAGAAGAAAATAAATGTTTTCAAAGGCTTGGTTAGCTAAAAAGCAGTTTTTCTTTTCCAGCCCTCCTAAAGACTGATACACCAATTTTATTATTATTTGTTATATATATATATATATATATATATATATATATATATATATATATATATATATATATATATATATAGAGAGAGAGAGAGAGTTTATTCGGACGCGAGAAAGAAAGCTTCGAAAATGCCAAATGTGATTTTGGCGAAACGTCAGCAAAACTGTTCTTTCCAGAACGACAATAGTGAACGGATGTACACCCGGAATGAAAACACATTGTATTTTTCCATCCGTGAAGGACTAAAAATCAACACAATATGCAAAGGATAAATCCTTCTAAGCAGGTAGCGCGTATAAAATATATTGACAACCTTGAAGTTATTAATTTGGCTCAAGGGCTTTAAGAAGCTAAATAAAATATTTTATTTAGGTAACAGGGGACTCGGGCACAATTAATGCATACATGGTGGCAACCTCATAACTCAGTCTGCTAAATTGTATTTCATTTTAGTATAATTTAAAATATATTTATATTTTGTATTAGGTTTACCTATACCTAACATTTGTCGTTCTAACTGTAGACACTAATTTCATTCAGCGGTATTAAGTCTACGTGGAATTACTATCCTACGTTTCGCTTTGCGATTGCACGAGACATCTTCAAGGAACTTTACTCCAGGAGATCTAGACACTAAATGTGTTCAGATCTCGAAGGCGAAACGTCGGATAGTAATTCCAATTTGACACGGTCTAATTCCAAAAAGCACGATTTCTTAATTGACAAAAGCTTCCTTGTCATTTTAACTTTAGGTGTATGTCATTAAAAAATCAATATTTTCAAAAAAAGAATTATTTCAAAAATTCTTGTTAATTTCCTAATATATGACACCTAACTTTAAATGGAGAAATGAAATGTTAAACTGAATTTTTTCCTTAATTCTAGATTATTGAAATATTTCTAGTTTTATCATCTTTCATATATCCAGTTCTATTTGAGCAGAGCCTGTGAACATATATTATTATGTAAATAAATGATTAAAGTATTGGGTATTCTGAAACCCATTGAAATGTTTAGCGCCATTTTTATAAAGATAAAATTTGGTCAAGTTGTTTTTCGTCTCACAAATTAGTATTGCCACAGCTAGCTGGATTCTATTTATTTTATTGGTTGAAATGTATTTAAGGCGTCATCCTGCTATGTTTATACAAATAAAATTAGCACAATATTAAGATAAAAATGAGAGTCAAATTAATAAAAACAAGTTCTTTAATTGTACAATTTAAGTTGCTGTTTGATTACAATGTATAACAATATTATCTATATTCTGATCTTTACACTTCTGAATTGGTCTACTTAACTGGAACCAAATAGCCTCAAATGGTCCCCTAGAAATCTCTTCGTCTGTGTTTGATTAAGTGAACTGGTGAGATCTTTTGATCGGTCAGGACCACACTGACATCTCTAGGGAGTATACATGTATGCTCAACCAACGTCTTCCAATTGCTAGTGCTAGTACTCATGTTCAAATTGGAATTATATAAAAAAAAATCAACCAAAGTCAAATTTTGATTAACTTAGTACATAAATTGGGTGTAAAAAGTGATTAACTGTATTAATTTTAGAATGTTTACATAACCATGAATTTGAAATAAATATTTTAAAGATGTAATTAAATTATTAAGCTTAAACTTATCAAAAAATAGATATTTTATCAAAGACTTGAATTAACAAATAACCAAATAAGCAAAAAACTGCACCATTAAATAATTACTAATTGAGTCAAATTTTACTGTAACTGAAGGGAAAATTATACACATTAATAATAGTAAAAATTTTTGATTTTCTTATTTTAGACATTTGAAAATTGGGCCAAGAAACAGAACAATTTTATATTTTCAGTAATATATTAAGATATGAAATTATGAAGCCAATTCCAATTGCCTTCACTAGCCACTTTAGGTATTCTAAATTTAATAAACAAAAATCCCTTGAAAAAATATACTGATATACTTTCCCTCATCAGTTAAGATGGCATTTAGATGTTATTTCTGTAATGTATTGAACTACAGTCAAATATGTAACATTGTGTAATAATTCAAATTTTAAAAAGATATGCTGAGAAGTGCCAGTTTATCAGTAATATATTCTTAAAAACTAGATAAGGTAAGGAAAAATTTAGAATATTCCATGAGTGTTATAAAATAAACAGGATTTTGACTTTGGCTCCGAATCTAACTGGATGGATGAGTGTTTTCCACTTTTTAAAAAATAAAAAAAAATTAAATGTAGCAAAATTAATATTGGTCATGAAATATGTCCCCATTTATTCCTCAAATAATTCAATTTAAAATTTTCTAATATAGAAAACTAGGAAATTCACCATATTGTCCACAAATTCAATTGCAAGACAAATCAGCTCATTTTATATAAAAATACCTTTGCAAATACTCATATCTCAGTAAGTCTTAAATATTTGGAAAATACCTAAAGACTATACAAACCTTCAAATTTACACCAAATATGAGTTCCACGAGACAATATTTCATCAGTTAATTGAAAAAAAAAAAATTAAAATCAATCAAATATATTTGAAGGGGCCCTATGCAAATATTACAAAATTTCCCTCAATTGAACGATAAATAAAACTGAATATTAATAAAATGACTGAAGGTAACGTCAAATTTTGTATGAATTATGTGAAGTGTATATTCCTTCATTCCATAGATAATATAGCACAGTATGATGAATAATTAACTTTAAAAAAATTCTAATTTGCATTTTTATGTATACTATTTTATAAATCTAAACTGTAAATAATTTATTTCGTAAAATTTCATAGGAGAATATTTCAGACCAAAGTGGTTTATTATGAGAGTTTAATGTAAGAGTACAAATCAAAATACAAGAGTTCTAACCACACTACACCACAACTTGTTACATTCTGGACGCGCGTTTCGCTAACCAAGTTAGCATCATCAGCAGATGATATAAACTTGTATTTTGATCTATCGTCCTCCACAGGTTCCAGTGTTAGGACTTAAGAGTACAAAGAAAAAAATTATTTTTATTAAAAAATAAAAATATTCAATTAGATGGAAATTCTAAAATCACATATCAAAGTATAGCTGAAAATACAATTATAAAAAGATACTCAATATTTTCGTCCGTAAAAATTTCACTAAAAAAAACTCGTTTCTTACCAAAAGTGATTTTTGTGTTCCAATATCAAGTCTACTGGTTTTGCACTTCCCACTTATAGTTTCCCAGTCGATAACCTAGTTAAGTTAGATGACCCCTATATTAACCAAATTATAACAGTACATTTGTATAGAAATCACCCATTTTAAATTGATTTTTACATCTAATTACCGAAAGCGTTTGACAGATGACACAACACTCTCTGAAAGAGCTAGAGATGGACAGAACTATTTTTGCATACAGTTCTATAACGTGCTCCCTGAAAAAATTCGATGTCTTCCCACAGAAGTCTTTATAAGAAAATTAAAGGATTATTTAAAACAAAAATCTTTCTACAGCACCACTGAATTTCTTAGTAATAATTTTGCTGACATTTGTGATTGACGACAGATGTGTATAATATTATTTTTATGATCTAATGTAATATAACGATTTTAAACCCTTGAATTTTTTATATATAATAATGGAAAGCTGTATAGTCATAAACCTGTTATTGTAAATTGTTAGAATAAGTCAAGAGACATCAAATGTAGGCTTCATCTTTATGTTTGTACGACTTGTGTTTATTAATTTAAGAAATTATTTGACTTTGATTTTTATGTATTATATAAACTAAAGTTGCTGACTACTTATTAACTTTAGATCATATTTTGACTTGTAGATTATATTTGACTTGTGCAAATACTTTTGTATGTATTACCAGAATAAAGAATTGATTTACTGATTGATTGATATAGTTATCATATGCTTAGAATTTTATTTTGTTGATAGTTATATTACTCACTGGGATTCTATTAATTTGTTACAATAATTAAAAGATGCACTGTAGATCTATATAGTAAGTATGAAATTCGAGAATTTATATGGGGATTATAAGAGACAGGGAAAAGGTTTTTGAAAATTGTGTTATAAGTCTAGTAGCATCAGCGGACAGATTCCAGCTACTATGGTTCTGAAAATGGTGAAAATAATAAAATAGTTTTTTTAAAATTATGTTTTTGTACTTTTTCATTAAACAAAATATTTCAAATCTGGAAACACATATTAATGCAATTTTTAACAGACTTCAAAAAAAGGACGTTATCAATTTGACCCTATGCATTTTTTTATGTATGTACAGTTGGTTCGGAAAAAAATGAAAACGGCAAAAAAGCACTTAAATAAGTTTGTTGTCATGTAAAAATCTAAAGATTTTTAAAAAATGCCTCCTCATACTTCTGTTGAACTAAAGGCGCGAATAATTTCCAAGTTGGAAGATGGTTGGTCCCTCACAGTAGTTGCCCAACATTTTAATATTGGTAGAGCAACCGTATATAGAATTAGTAGAAGGTGGAGGGATGAACAGTCTTTAAAAAGGAAGGAGGGTTCGGGAAGGCCAAAGATCAGCACTGCAGATCAAGATCGAGCTCTTTTAGGAGTTTTAGAAGAGAATCCATTCCGTACTGCAAAGGAAGCCCGAATCCTATCTGGATTTCCTGGCCGAAAAACCACAACGTGGCAAAGACTGCAAGATTCTGCTTTAAACTGCAGAGTGGCGGCAAACAAAACGGAGCTGACCGTAGAACAAAGACAAGCTCGTCTTCTGTTCGCCTTAAATCACGTGAACCGCGGCCAAAATTTTTGGGACCGTGTAATTTTTAGTGACGAAAAGATTTTTCAATCTTGCAAACAGGGCAAAATTAAAGTGTACAGGCCAAATAACTCAAGATTTGACCCAAACTACGTGAACCATTTTCGAGCTGCGGGTCATTTTAGCGTTAACGTCTGGGGGTGGATTTCATCAAGAGGGATGGGTGTGGCATGGCGAATTAACGGAAGATTTGTAGGCCAAACATATGTGGATATACTGGAAAATGTGATGCGGCCCAGTGTGCTACTTTTATATCCCGAAGATAATTTCATTTATCAGCAGGATAATTGTCCTGTGCACACGTCAAACATTGCCACGCAATGGTTTAGGGCCAACAATATTGAAGTGCTACAATGGCCAAGTTATAGCCCAGATGCTAACCCAATAGAGAATGTGTGGGGGGTCATAAGACGGCTATATCAAAGAGATTTTATGCCAAGAGATGCCGAAGAGTTGTGGAATTCTATCCAAGAAGTTTGGGAAGAATTGTCTGTAAGAGAGGACTTTTTGCCAGGTTTCATGCAGATGGATAGAAGACTGCAAGCAATCATAGATGCTGATGAAATACTGAAATACTGAAATACTGAATTTATTCATGTTAATGAAATTACATTTCTTACACACGTCAAAATGGATAATGACAATAGGATTAAAAATAAAAATAGAATGTCTAAAAATAAAAATAAAAATAAAATGTCTTGACAACCATTACAACTAGCTTAAAACAATAAATTTAAAATCTTAATCTAAGGTCAGACTCACTTGTCTTACCAACAATCACAAACACTTTAAAATACCAAGCTAACAAATTAAAAGTTCAGACTCGCCACTTATCACATCGATATTGTTTTATTCATAAACTCGTCTACACTGTAGAACGACTGTGCTAATAAAAATTTTTTTATAACAGAATAATATTGTTTTTCATTCATTTCCCTAACTTGAACAGGAAGTTTGTTATATAAATGTGGACCAACATACTTTGAACTAATACAAGATTTTTTTAGCCTAAGATATTCCAGGTTGATGTTATCTTTCTGTCTGGTATCATGATCGTGGTGTTCACTACAGCGGTTATAACTTTGAAGATTTTTTTTTACATAAACCAGACATCTTAGAATAAATAGTGAAGGTATAGTCAATATTTTAAGTGTAACAAACGCATTTCTAACATCGGCTCTGTAAGGCAGGCCTGCAAGAATCCGAACTGCCCTTCTCTGGAGTCCAAATATTCTCTTTGCTTGTGCACTATGGCCCCAAACAAGAATCGCATAATCACAGTGCGACTGGAATAAGGCGTGGAAAGCCGTAAGCAAGATTTTTGGTTCAACAATGTTTTTGATGTTTCTTAAAAGATAAATAGAACTCGATAATTTCTTGGCTACTTGGTCAATATGTGAACTGAGGACGAGGGCAGTATCAAGGTGTACTCCAAGTAGTCTCACTGAACCTGATGTGGGAACATCACACTCAAGGTCCCTGAGGCTAAACAAAATACGCTCAGTTTTCTGAATGTTCAAAGATAGTTTGTTACTGTTGAACCACCCCTGCAATTTTTCTAGTGATTCCTGCATTTGACTGAGAAGAGAATCTAGGGATTGAGCTGTTGAAAGTGCTGTTGTGTCATCTGCAAAAATCACTAGTTTGGTGTCTGTAGCTGCTTCAATGTCATTTATATAGATTAAGAAAATGAGCGGCCCCAAGATAGATCCTTGAGGCACCCCATGCTTGACAGGTAGTGACTGTGAAAGTTGTCCCCCAGAGAAGGTCTGCTGGGCTCTGTCCGTTAAGTAACTAGCTATTAGAGCTATGCTAAGATCATCCAATCCATATTGTTTTAATTTCAAAAAGAGAATGTTGTGGGATATGCAGTCGAAGGCCTTGGACAGGTCACAGAGAACTGCGCCAATATGTTGGCACTGTTCAAAGCCCTCGACTACATACTCCAACAATTCCAGTATTGCATCTGTTGTTGATAGTGATTTACGAAACCCGAACTGACTATTTGCAAACAAATTGTGCTTTTCAAAATACGAGTAAAGCTGAGCCTTCAAGAGGTATTCGAAAACTTTGGAGAGCGCAGGCACTAAAGCAATTGGTCTATAGTTATTCACATTATTTGCATCTCCCTTTTTATGAATTGGAATCACCTTGGACTTTTTGAAGACATCCGGATATATACCCTCACGTATACATGAATTTATCAGATATGTTAGTGGTATAATTAAGATGTTTTTCAGTTTTTTGAGGAGTACACTATTAAAACCATATATGTCTTTGCTATTTTTTGATTTAAGATTATCAATTGCATCCCTGACCTCTATGAAACTGACTTCTCTGAAGGAAAAGCCTTGCCCCGGAGTAACAAAATTTTGGGACTGAAAATAGTGTTTAGGTTCAAAGGGAGCTTCTGGAATATCTTGCAAGATTTCTTCTGCAATGTTTGCAAAAAAAGTATTAAAGGTATCAGCTGAGATGTTAACTGTTGATTTGGGTTTTTTAGTTATGCCTCTGGCATCGTTGGTTACCTGCCAAGCTGCCCTAGCTTTATTCTCTGAACTTTCAATAAAGTTTGAGTTTGCTGTCTTTTTTGCATTATCGATTTCCTGCCTATACTGTTTCCTATACTGATTTCTCAAAATACCAACTTCAAATGAATTTGAGTTGTTATATAGATCATTAAGAAAATTTAGACGTTCTCTCATTTCAGACAAAGCATCATTATACCACCTTACATTTCTGTCACACTTATTAATGTACCTTTTAATTGGGAAACATGAGCT
>JAUTXW010000815.1:215000-258130 GCA_030620095.1 Kuschelorhynchus macadamiae
AAAAGACGTCAAAAAAAAGGAGAAGGTTATCAGAATGACCCTATTTTTTTATGTATGTACATCGATTACTCTGTGATGGTTTCAACAATTTGGATGAAATTTTCAGGGAATATTCTGGATATTGCCGGAGTCCTCTCACAGCAAGTATGTTGCAAAAAAGTAAAAAAATAGCGGAATGACCCTATATTAAGTATTTTATTTGACGCGATAATAGCGTTCACCATTTTATCAGGAAATATATATATATATATATATATATATATATATATATATATATATATATATATATATATGCAGAAACAATTACAATGTTTCTATTCAACATACAAGACAATCACATACCAATGCTCTTCCCATTCATTTAACATCTTAATTGAGCTTAATATTTTTACTTATATAAGTAAATTTAATTCAATATCTAAATCAGGTTTCTCAATAAGAAAGAATTCTTAGACAATAAAGCATTTAAGTTACAATACAATTTCAATTATATTTGTGCCATGAATAAATTCTAATGCCTCTCTCATAGAAAACCTTGTAGAGTGTAGAGGAAAATTTAAATAATTTTAATTATCATAACACTTCCTTTGTGTTTGTGTATTTTTTTTCTGTTTTTATAAGAAACAATATTTGCTAGACTTAACAAATTACAAAGTCAAAGTGCACCCTATCAAAATATAAAACAAGTATATTATAATATACATATATATATATATATATATATATATATATATATATATATATATATATATATATATATATATATATATATATATATATATATATATATATATATATATATATATATATATATATATATATATATATATATATATATATATATATATAAGAGGTAGTTCTGTGGAACTTAGTCTGAAATAACTGTCTTGTTGATTAATAAAATTATTAAGAATTTTAAATAAATTACACAAGTCCAGATGGCACGGCACAAAAGACTATTAGAACATACAAATTGTTAAAATGTCAAAGACATCTTACAATAAAGCCTAATACTTTTATTGCCCTATTCATTATATTATCTATGTGTTTGGCAAAACTAAATTTGGAATTGAATAGCACTCCCAAGTCTTCAACAGTATCAACTCTTTGCAAAATGCTTTCGTTAAGTGTATAAATAATGTATTTTTTAATCAAAGGAAACTTAATTTCTAGAAACAGGGATATCTCCAATAATATCAACACAGGGGTAGGAATGATTTGGTTATCCCACTTCACCAAATTTCTTTTATTTCATAAGAGTCCTCTAGTTGGATGTATAAAATTATATGTTACCATTAAACATAAAATGTATTCAAAGCATACAAAGTCAACCAAAAAATTCTTATTGAAAGAGAATTCTGCTCCCCAGATGATTATTTTAACTTTTACATAAAGATTACTCCTTGATTATGTGTAGAGCCTAGTATGAATGAACTGTTCATTTAAATCATTGAAGAAATAGAGAACATTAAAATATCTTAGGGTTTTCCGAGGGGTTTTCCAACATCAAAGACACAAGTTTCTAAAATTTTGTAAACATTAACAAATTGGGTTGCCATTTTTGAAAAAAGAGACCCAAATAAATTTAGTCCCAGGCCAAGAGTAGAGTAAGCACGGCCTTGTAGGTGAGTAATAGTTATCTTTTTAAAAATGATAAGTATATGGATCTTCTATCTTCTTTAAGATGTATAACCACATTCCACCACATATCAAACAAATAATGACAATTAAATTATTTAGAAAATCATTAAAAAAGATATTATTAATAAAAACTTTTTATAGTTTACAAGAGTTTTACGACACCAACCTGTGATTACCCAGGTTATTGTACATCGTCATTTTCTGTTTTTATAAAAATATTATTAGTGTGATTTATTTATTTGAATATTGTATACTATTTCATTTCTGTATATCTAATTTTAGCCATATTAGTTTATTGTATTTTTATAGATATGCTTGTTCACAAGAGTTTACCTACTCTTTATAACAAGTAAAGCAATTTTTCACTTTGGCTATTGACCATAAATCAATACTTCGCAAGAGTTCTGTAATACCAATTTTTAATAGTCCATTTTATTGTATATTGTCATTTTAACTGTTTTTATAAAAGTATTCTTAGTGTTAATTGGGTATTTAAATATTGTTTATTGTACTATTTATGTACGTTTAATTTAGACCATATTAGTTGAATGACTTGTAATTTTATGGAAGCTTATTCACAAGAGTTTACTCTTTATAACAAATAAAGCGATTTTCAACTTTGACTTTGACTCTTCATGTGAAATAAATCTTCAAAGCACTTTATTTAGCTACCTATTTAACAAATTTTTATAAAAGTTATCTTTGTAAGAAGAAAATATTTTGAAAGGGAAAAAATGCCTTATTATTATTAAAATATCCAATACTTATTTTGACATGAATTACCTCAGCAGTTCTATATTTATTCTCAGATGGATCATGGAACCATTCCTCACTGGTTTGTCTACTCATAATTTTATATGCAAAGCTGATTTTCATTTTTTAATGTTGTCTAAGATTGATACTCCAATTTGCCAAGATGGAGCCTTCTGTGGATGAAACATCCATGAATTTACTTGGTTTTCCTAAAAATGGGAACACAACAACTATATATCATAGTCATGTTCACCACAAATGTTTTTGTCGAGGTTTTTCTTTTAACTAACATTTAGTGTGCACTATACATTAAAAAACCGATATATTGTAGAAAATCCGATGAGGAACATTTAAGAAAATAGATGTATATAGAAAAAAAGAATCTAGGTGACTTACCAATATGTAATTTGTACATTAAAATATACTTTGTGGTGTCCTTTAAATTGCTGAATCTAACTTTGTAGTAATCTCCTTCTTGAATCGCATTTGAATGAACGAAAAACTGAGAATTCAGGAAGTATCAGTAACACAGTAAAAGCTTGCATATTATTTCTGCACGTTTCACAACCGCACCAAATAACAATTTACAAGCATTTTTCATCATGTTAGTAAAACTTATTTTATTGTATTCTAACACTGATACGGTCGCAGTAGCATTAATACGTAGCTATTTCCTATTTTTATAAACTAGGTAATTCTTTGAGAACGATTTAAAACTTACTCTTTAGGAATATTGGCTCTTGTAAACAATTTTACACCCACGGAATTAGACAAATTTAAAATATACATTTGAAAGATTACCTTTTTTAATACTTCCCATACACAAAAATTTATGGATGAACCACTTTTTCAAATTAAATCCAAAAAAATTAAGGTTTCGGAAGGTTGCACTGAACTTGTTTTTGGGGTATCGCTAAAAACATATTTTTCACAAACTTAATTTATGAACTACCTAAAAGATTGATTATATTATAATGCTCTATAACACAAAAATTATTATTTGTAACTAAAAGTTAGAAGTAATTATTATATTAGGCATTATTAAACGTTTTTCAACATAATTACAACACCTAAATGAAGAGAGCGGGAGTGTCGCCTGTTGGATGGAAATCCAGTTTATCCAGTGTGCTAGGGATGCTACGTTGCCAAGTTTATTTTATATATGACCTATATAAATTATAAAAAAAAAACAAAATGCATGTGTGGGTTGTGGATCGGTACCAGCAGGAGCGCGAAGGCACTAGGTGGATTGGTACCAGGTTAGCACCAGGTTAGGCGCCGTAGGGGGCCGATGTCGAATGTTAGACTTGCGCCAGTGATGCATCCCCTTGTTGATTAGTGTTGGCCGCACTAGGTAGATTGGTACCGAGTTAGCACCAGGTTAGGCGCCGTAGGCATTATCATTAAAACCTTAATATAAAAGGCGGACGACAGCGAAGTGCATCACTGGCGGAGGTCTAACATTCAATATCGGCACAGGGTGGCCAAATCCGTTACTGTCGAGAGACAAACATGAAAAACTTAAGCTGCATACAATAATGTAAGTTTGGCAACAATGTAAGATAACCTTTCTTCAAATTGTCATATTAAGGAATATGGCGCAGTCTTCCGGTTCGTCTCGTCGAATGCAGACCTCTGTGTTGTTAACATAAGTGGTGCCACGTGTTCGGTTTTGCTGCTTTATTTCGGGGGGAAACGGGAGACTCAACCGCTCAGGTGGAAACTTACGACCCCGCTAGAAAGGGAGCATACGCTGTGAACGTGTGAGGCCTAGTTGTTCCTGCATTCTATCCCGTTCGTCTGCCGCAGTTCTACATATAATATTAGCGTAACGGCCGCTACGTGGCGGGAGTGGGAGGGGTAAGGGGATAGCTTGAAAGAAAGGGTCATCTCGTGATATCAGTAGTACTCTCAAGGGGCACCTAGTGGAAGCCTAGATGCATTTCAAAAATTTAAAGAGGAATTATTAAAGTATTTGAAAGATTCGGGGTATTCGGGAGCCTTGAGCTCGCCATCCGGATATCCTACCGATAACGCCTCCAAACTGGACCAAGGTGCAGGGTCGACTTCGAGGGTCGCCGATTTAACGACTCTGAGCCCCGGACGGAGGGCGATCTGGCGACTGCCTCGTAGCAAAGCCAATAAGTCCTGTTATGTAACAGGCTAAACAGGAATGAAGAAGAAGAAGAATATGGCGCATTGGAATGCAGTGGAATTATCGAATTTCTTTTTGGTTTTTTTATTAGAAAAAGTGGTTCATCCATTTCTTTTATTTTCTTAAAACAGTTAAATGTAGGTAAACTTTCTATTTCATATTCAAAAATTATCAAATTCCGTGGGTTTAATTGTTTAGAAAACCCAGGAATATTAATAACATGTTATCAAACTTAAATAAAAAATCACAATATTACTAATATTGTCGGAAATATGTACTTCATCTGAACAATAATGCGCTTTGGCAACAGTGACAGAAGTTTCTCACGTCATTGGCGTGCATGTTTATGTATTTCGACGTTTAAGGCCAACGACGAATTCCACGCATTCCAATGTGTCGGGATTTCGACGGTTAGCGCCAGTGACGGTTATGTGTAATGTAGGTTCGGGCAAATATCTTTAGGGGTATCAACTGTTTGGGCCAGTGAAGTTTCGGGCCAAATACGTCGAACCGCGCCTCACCCCCAAAATAAAGGAAAAGAGAATTTTTTTATATAACTTTTTATCTATTACCAATTAGAAATATACTTTTTAACAGTTTTACAACATAATAACATTAAAAAAAAAACAAAATATAATCCCATAATAAATATTTTAGAAAATAAATTCTGACCACATCAAAAAACCGACCGTGCAAACCCATTCCTAAAGAAAGTGCTCTCGAATGAGGTGAAATAATTTTAGCTTGGAAAGTTTCGACTTCTAACCTATTTATCAACGGCCGGTGCCGATGCCGGCGAGTCACCTGATTACGACAGTGCGGGATGGCGATTGCCGATGCACGCGTTTTCTATTGCATTCTTGAGGCGATAAATCTGTAGCTTGGATATGCTTTTATTGGTTATTTAAATCACATGACTAGCGAAATATTCCAACGGCTTCTTTTTACGTGGTGCGTGCGGCTGAGAAAGAAATAGGAAATAGATTGCGATAATCGCTGATTGAGGGCGTTCTGTCTTTTAAGGTGAATAAATACGCGTGAGTAAGTTTTTGTTTTGTTTTGATTTGGTAAGTTGGACCGTTCCATTTTTTGTATTTGCCTTTTGCTTTTGAAATGAATCCTATTCACGACATTATTGCTTCATTAATTGAAACGCCTTTTTTAAGAAGAAGCGAAACTGAAAAGAAACAGATATTAGGTAGCCGTCCGACGCCGAAAATTTTAGCAATATTTAACGATAAGAGGCAAGGTAAAAAATATTCAAGAACTTTTCAAATATCTTGGTACGAAACTTATAGGTGGCTATGCGGAAGTATTTATAAAGAAAGCTTATATTATTGGCCTTGTATTTTATTAGGTTGCGTCAAAAATAATTGGAGTTCAGGGGGCGGATATTCGGATTTAAAAAATTTTTCACGAGCAGTAAAATCGCATGAAAGTTCAAGACAGCATATTAAAAATTCGGTAGCACTTACAAGAGAGGAGCAAAATAGGGCGACTATTGCGGATGCACTACAAGAAAATGCAAGTCTTAATAAAATTGTTTATAATGAAAATAATGTTCGAAAAAACCGTTTATTATTAAATTATTTAATTGATGTTACTAATACCTAGGGTAAACAGTACTTGGCATTTCGAGGTACATAATGAAACAACAGATTCTTTTAGCCGTGGCAATTTTAAGGAAATATTTGCATGCTTAATAAAAAGAAATGCCGAACTTACTGAACATTGTGCTAAATTTAGAAATATTTTTACGGGACAATCTAAGACTATACAAAATGAACTAATCGGTTGCATACATGACTATATTCAGGAATATATAAAAAAAGAAATCAATGACACCGGTTGTTGTTTTTTTGGCGTAATTGCGGATGATAGTACTGATATAACAGAAAAATCACAGTGTTCGATAACAGTTAGGTATGTAACCAACGGATCTTTAAAAGAAAGATTTTTAGGATTTTTTGACGTTAGCGATAATAGAACAGCAGAGAGCCTTTTTCATTTAATACAAAACAGCTTAGAGCCTTATGACTTTAAAAATAAATTGGTCGCGCAGTGTTACGATGGGGCTAGTGTTATGGCAGGTGAAATAAATGGGCTTCAAACAAAAGTTAGATCTATTGCTCCTTTAGCTATGTTTACTCATTGTTGCGCCCACAGATTAAATCTAGTTTTACAACAGGGAACAGAACTGATTACCCAAAGTCCTATATTTTTTGCCACTTTATTAGGAATACCAAATTATTTCCACCAATCACCAAAACGGTCTTTTGTGCTTAATCAGATAGTAGGTAAAAGAATTCCGCGAGCTGTAGAAACGCGATGGTATACACGGTCTAAAATTTTAAACTTAGTGGCTAATGAATGGGACAATTTAATTATTGTATTTGAAACTATTATTAATGACTTAAGTTCTGGAACAGAATCTATTAATGGTGCAAAAGGATTTCTAAAGCATTTTAATGATTTCGAATTTTGCCTTTTAACGCATATTTATAAACAAATTTTTAGTTGCACTGATGTACTGTTTCAAATATTACAGTTAAAGCATTTAGATATAAATTACTGCATTTCGCAAATAAACCTTGCCAAGCAACGAATTATTGAATTTAGAAACGAGGACCATTTCAAAGAACTTTTCAATATTGCTAAAAAAGCCACTATTCTGCCAACTAACACACGTCGAGGGCAATGTTCTAGCGACTTTGATATTTTTACTAAATATAAAATATTATATTTCGAAATAATAGATTGTATAATTCTTCAATTAGGGACGCGGTTTGAAATTTTAAATAATTTAAATTTCTTTGCTTTAGACGATTGCACAAAATATTCCGAATATGTTAAATGCTTTCCGGACGACTTATTATATAATTTATTAAAAAATTATCCAAACATTTTTGACAGAGATAGATTAAAGAATGAGCTTTCTGTATTGTATAGGGATGAACAATTTTCAAATTTAGATGTAGAAAAAAGTCTAGCTTTGTTATTTAAAGATTTTAAAGCAGTTTTTGCGGAAGCATATAAGCTTTTTAATTTAGTTTTAACTATTCCCGCAACAAGTGTACCGGCCGAACGAAGTTTTTCATGTCTTAAACGGATCAAAACCTACTTAAGAAACACAATGACACAAGAACGGCTTTCGGGTTTAGCAATGATGTCAATAGAGCAGGAATTACTGTCAGAACTTAGTGAAGACCAAAACTTTTACGACCAAATTATAGATAAATTTGCAACCTTAAAAGACGTATAGATTTAATGTACAAAAAGTAGTTTTTTTTATCTTATTTCATACAACTATTTATTTTAAGTTTTAATAAACTAAATTATGTTTTTATTACCGCAATCACCGCTATATTTTAGTGATAGGTGTACATTTTTACTTGTTTTGTTTACTTTTTATTTACTTTTTTAGAGTTTATTTTTTTAGTTTTTAATGGTTTAGTAGGGCTATTGGCGATGACCTCCATTAAAAAAAAAAGGTCAACGCGTCGCAGAATAATACCTCATGGGTGACGTGGAAATTTATTCACATTTAAACAAAATTAACCTCATGTAGCCTCACCCTTCAATATACTCACGAGCCGCCACTGACAGATACCTGTGACAAAATACTTTTCCCGGCTTGGAGGCTCGAGTCGTTGAAACCGTGACTAAACGGCGGTTTCGAGTATCGCAGCCCGCAACTCGTTGATTATGATTATATATCTCATCAAAACAGTACCTATTCCGTGCAAATTCGAAAAAAGTAAATGAACGAATTGGCTCACATTTTTACAAATTTCGTTTTTAAGCCTGTAAATTTCCTTTATATTTAAAACGACCTTGGTATTTTTGTCATATAACTTAAGTTTTTTTTGCAAAAGAAAAATTGTTTTAAAACATTGAAAAACTTAAAATGTCTTACAAAATATACGACATTTAATCGAAAAGAGTATCAAAGCTAAAAAATTTAGAAAAAAATCGGAATATTCAGTTTTAATATAAAATAGCTTATTTTAGGCCGGTAAAAACCGGCTATCGGGAAAATTAGTTATTTTGGCCCAATCCTGGGAAATATCTTATTTGAAATGTTTTAGACTCAGAAAAGGAAAAAAAAGAAAAACTTATACCCAATCCCCTCCAACCGACTCAGGTCCTGAAATGCTCCTCCCCTGAGCGGAAGCGTGAAAAGTCTTATATCTCTGTCTGTGAAGTTTACATGTTTACTAACATATCCCATAAAAAATATTAGTTAATATTATACTGCAGCCTTATGTGTATATACCCATAGGGAACATACAACAATATATAATAATACTCCTATGAGTACACACTCACAGTAAAGGAAATGAAGTTCCAGAGTTCCCAGGGGTAACAGTTTCCGATAATCTGAGAGCTCTATCGTAAAGTGCTGGCAAGTTGCGAAGTGCAGTGCCAAAAACATAGATTGTAATTGGAATTGAATGGTTGTTGAGAGTTTGTTGACAATTGACATTCACTAATCACTTTGACGTCAGGTTATGTCATGTCAATTATATGATCATGTGTAGACGCATTTTTAACGTTCAAAACTTAGAAGTAAACAAATAGAACAAATATTCCCTAAAAATACAAAAGATTTCAGACAAGTAGTTATAAAAATGTCTACAAACGATAATTTTATAGAAGTTAAAAAGGTATATAGTATTACAAATCGCATTGTTCCTTAAGCATTTTCATTTTTTGTATTGTATTCTGTATAGTTGGAAACAGATTGAGACATGATTTTTTCTGTAAACTATTAAGCACCACAAAGTGATCATTCCTTTATGGCATTTGTGTTACATAATTTTGTAATGATTATTATAGGAGTCTGAGAAGCTAGAAGGGGTTATGTCTACACCCATTGGACAAATTCAAGTTTTAGAGGTATTTGATCCTGCGACCAACACTTTTATGAAAACAACTGCTCTAGACCTTAAAACGACTTTTTATACACCTCCTGAGAAAACAGCGGTCAATGTTGTATATCAGGTTATATATCCTGAGGATCTGAATTTAAAGGTAAAGAAATATGTATTTAAAAAAAAATACCAATTACAAATATTCTCTAAATTGTTTTCTTTAAACTCATTCGTATTGATATTAATTTAGTATCCCCAAGTACATTTTATTTTAATTAACATTCATAGCAGTTTTAGACTTAAGGTAAAGACACCAGTAATATGATTTGAACTATGAACATATTTATTAAAGCAATACAACTAAAAAGAAAGATTTTAGCATTCAGAAATATTTATAGGTACAGAAGCACATATATTGAAGTCTTATTGTATTTTGAATTTGGAGTTGACATTTTTTTCTTCTCCATGAACATGCACATCTTTTTCTACCATTTTAAATATGATTTTTTTCATTTGTATATTTTAAAGATGTAACTTCAAATTCACCTTCAATTTGGAATAGGGTCCTCTTAAATGGAGGTGCTTGCTTGCTCCTGAAAATGGTCAAATTATTCATAGTAGAAAGGATATTTCAGCTGCATCCTAAATATATAGTTTTAAGACATTGAGTCTGTTTTCACATTTTTTTGTTTAATTTTTTTTATATACTGACATTTTATAATTAAATTTTAAAATCTATGACCTTCTACACAACTTTGAGTTATTTTATATATTGTTTAATGTAATAGGAAGAAATAAACAATTATTTATTATTTATTTATTTTTGACATTCAGGGTGAAATTTAAAAATTGTTGATTTTTAAAAAATGTGTTGGCAATTTTTGCTTAATTTTGAAATCTCTACATGATGGTGCACACAGATTTTGAATATGTCTTACGGAGTCCACCAAGAAAAACAAGAATTTTAAAACATTTTTTTAAAGTCTTTGATCTCCCACAGCTAAAGATGTATCACACTTAAATATTGGTCAGTAAATTTAGAATTTCCCATAAGAGACAATGAGTTAGAGAGAGAAACCAGAATCCTATCAAATTCATTATGGAAAAGCAATTTGTCTTATAAGATAGTATCAAAAACCAAAGTTGATGGTAGTCCCGAACGAAACCTCAGATTCACAATCTGAAAATTGACAAGAAAGTTAGGTTATTTCCAAATCGACGTTTTTTGGATACCATTGTGTATCTTAAAAAAAAGAGAGCTATGAAAATTTTATTGATGGAAAGTTCTACAAAATGTAGCCTGGGTTAACAAAAACCATTTTTGTTAATGAGGTAATAAAAATTGAGGTACCCTTTATGTATAACTGGTAATATCATAATTTGCATTCTTAAAAAAACCACTAGATACTAATTTTCAGTTGGATCTACACAAATGACAAAATTATTCTTTTATGTTAATGTCACCATTTTCAATTTTTAAATATTAACCAAATATTCTGATTGCCGATTTTCTACCGATTCTATACAAATGACAGGATTTGTCTTCCATGTTGGCATCATCATTTTAAGTTTTTTAATTCCACAATTTGCATTCTTAAAAATCCTTGCTTTATTTGAAATATTGCACGGACGATATTGCTATGGTTTTGTAAAAGAAAGTGTCAACAATGTTTGGTGAATTTATATTGTCAGTTATGAAGTTCGCAGAATCTATACATATTACAAAATTCATTTTCCATACTAACATGTGTCATTTTGAATTTTTAAATGATGACTAGAATTCATTATTTGCACTTTTAAAAACCTCCATTTAATTTGTGCACTTATTACCATAAGTGCATTAAAAATTACTGAAAATTTGTCTGCTATGTTGGCGCCATCATTTCCGAATCCAGTCAAAATTCATAATTTGCACTATTAAATACCTCCAGGTACTGATTTTTTTATTGGAGTTTGTAAACGGCAAGATTTCTATTGAAAGATTGTGACAACCAGGGGAAATAAACTGTTGGAGAGAGCAAATGGGATAATCGAATTTTTAGATACATTTTGAAATCAAATATTTTTAAGAGACAATATGCTGAGATGATGTTTTTCATCTATATCTTGCAATTTTAAGCATAAAACTTATCTAAGCTAAATAGTTAATTCAATCCGTTTTTCCATTAATTTTTTTAATTGTAAGTGACATAATAAATTTATTTATTTATTTATAAATGGGTCTAGGACTCAATCGTACAAAGTATAATTTAAAAAACTAATACTAGTACTAACATTAATAAAAACTAAGGAATACTTTGTGATACCTGCGAGTCGTTGAGAAACAGATATGATAGTCACACATTTTTTGTTTTCGGGGACTTTAATCTTTCTTTAGTGGAATGGGTTTATGAGGATAACACACTTGTTCCAAAATCTCTGCCATCTCCAGCTTCTGAAACACTTATTGTTTCAATGAGCTTTTTTGAATTGCAGCAAATGAACTCATTGTGCAATCACATGGGCAGAATTCTGGATTTAATATTTGCCAGTGACTTTGTCAATGCCTCCATTTTAAAATCTGGTTTTCCCCTCGTAAACATTGATCCCCACCATCCAGCAATTGAGATAAATTTTAAAATTAAATATGTTTCTCCAATGAAAAATTCTAATGAAGTTAGGGTTTATCAGTTTCATCAAGCGAATTTCCACAATCTAAACCTTTTTTACAATCAATCCGACTGGTCTTTTTTATCAGTAGAATTTGATATAAACAAAATGGTTGAACTCTTTTATGAGGTCTTGTTTGAAGGTATCAATAATTGTGTCCCCAAGAAAACGGTAGTCGACTGTAAATATCCGAAATGGTTCGACCTTCCTCTGAGAAAACTTATTGGACAAAAGAATCGTCTATACAAAAAATATAAAAGGTCCAATAAAGATGTTGACTATTTTGATTACTGCGACATACGACGTGAGGTTAAGCTTCGGACTGATATGTGCTATCTTGCATATGTCACACAAACTGAACTGCTTATCCCAGAGAATATCAGGCATTTTTGGTCTTTTGTACGTAATTTGAGAAGAGACTCTGGGCTGCCCAGTGTCATGAATTATGACGGAGAGGAAATTACTGGTTCGAATAACATCGCTAATGCCTTCGCCACTCACTTTGAGTCTTGCTATTCATGTCACCGTAGTTTAGATTTTAGCAAGATTGGCCCTATAAGCTGTTCGGGAAAATTACTATCAACCTATTGTATTACAGAGGCGGAAATCTGCAATAAAATAAAAACCCTTGATCTTTCTAAAAAGGCTGGTCCAGATGGAGTTCCCACTATTTTATTGGAACGTTGCTGCGAGTCGTTGTCTCGGCCCCTTTGTAAAATTTTTCAGAAATCTTTTAATCTGGGTTCCTTTCAGGAAATTTGGAAGTTTTCCACTCTCATGCCGATCTTTAAATCTGGGGATAAGAGCGATATTAAAAACTACAGAGGTATTTCCTTGCTTTCGCATATAACAAAGCTGTTTGAGGCAATTATCACGGATCATATTTTTGAGTCTCTGAAGCACTACATCACTAGTATGCAACACGGTTTTTTTAGTGGTCGCTTAACAACTACAAATCTTGCAATTTTCCAGAATTACTTAACAACATCGGTTGAGGCTGGTCAACAGATCGATGTTATATATACTGACATATCGAAGGCTTTTAACAGGGTTTGCCATCAGCTTCTGTTATTCAAATTGCAGCGAATTGGTTTTTCTGGAACCTACCTGCAATGGATAGAATCGTACTTATTCAATCGTCGTCAGCGAGTTAGCGTATGTGATTCAATTTCTAGAGAGGTTGTTGTGACATCTGGTGTCCCACAGGGCTCTCATATTGGTCCAATTCTCTTTCTACTATTTATAAATGATATAGTATCATGCTTTAAAGTGTCTAAGTGTCTCTTATACGCAGGCAATTTAAAATTCTTTTCACCAGTTTCCTCTGAATCTAATCCACTGCAATCGGACTTGGAAAAGCTTATCAAATGGTGCAACATTAACCATCTTCTTCTTAATGTCTCTAAATGTAAAGTGCTCTGTTTTCATAAACGCATTAAACCCATACTCTCCTCCTACTTCATAGATAACGTGAGTCTTGAAGTTGTTAGTTCCTTTACAGACCTGGGTGTTATTTTTGATGAGAATTTAACTTTTGGTCTGCACATTGATAGTATTGTGCTGAAGGGTTTCAGGCTGTTGGGCTTTATAAAGCGGCAAACAAAACATGTCACAGATACTAAAGCAATTGGATGTCTTTATAACTCACTTGTTCTCAGCATTCTGGAGTATTGTTCTACAGTTTGGAGTCCATCATATCAGTGACATATCGATAAAATCGAAAAAGTCCAAAATAGATTTGCCAAATACCTTTTGTATAAGTTTAATTTTCCGTACCAGGGTTTATCATATAATATCAGGGCTCTTCTGTGTGGCCTTCAAACACTTGAGTTTCGAAGAAAGAAGGCACTTCTAGTTTTTCTTCACAAACTGCTCAGTGGAGATATTGACTGTCCGATGTTGCTTGAGTCGGTCGCATTTCTGGTTCCTATTAGGAGAACAAGGCAATCTCAACTCTTTTTTGAAGGATACCATCGTACAAATTATGGGCTTAGCGCATTTGTCGATCGACTGGTACGCAATCACAATCGTCACTTCCCTGATTATGACATTTTCAGTTTAAGCACTTTACAGCTTAAAAGGCGGTTAAACGAATTGCTTTTATGATTGTTTTATAGTCTAGCTAATTGTAAGTTTTTCTTCTTTTTCTTGACATTTTGATTGTAACTGCATATTTGTAAGTTTTAAATTGTTTATTTTTTGGCATCCCATTCTATTTCATTTATTTATAGTTTATAGTTTATTAATATGACGAAACCATTGTCAATGTAGATGACCTAATGGAATGAATAAATGATTATTATTATTATTATTATTATTATTATTATTATTATTATTATATCTATGTATACTTTGTATCTATTTTTATTCACTTGTATTTTAATTATTTATGTATTGTGTTGCTTTTTTGACGAACTATTGTGTGTTCTTTTTTTTCTTTATTTCTATTCGACATGCCTCTTAGGGCTATTTTACTTTTTACTTTATCTATTTGACCTTGCATGCGAATTCGTACCATTTGGAATGTTTAGCATTCTGTAGTGTACGTTTCACAAGGGCCACTTGTCCGATGCGTGCATCGGCTACGTCCTTACAATAAAAAAAAAAAAAAAAAAAAAATACAGGTAAAAGTCAAACCAACATGAATACAATTACAATTCAAAATAACACGAGTTATAATTGAAACAATAAGGGATGATACTCAATAACAAATATTTTGACTATAATCCATTCTGAGAGGCAAAAAGTCTTAAGTTTAAGCTTTAGTGAGTTTAATGATATATGGAATAGATCACAGTCGAATAAGTTAACGTTTTTCATTATTCTGGAAATTGGTGAATTTTGTTCATACGAGGTTCTGTGAAATTTTATTTCAAATGATTTTCTAATAAACTATAGTTAATGTTATTATCTAATTGAAAGTATGATTTAAAGGCAAGGTAACGAAGAAATTTTCTTTGTACACTGTCAAGTTTGTAAATATAGGTTTTGAAATACGGATTCCAAACTACTGAGCAGTTCTCTAAATGTTGTCTCACTAAAGATGTATAAAGAAGTCTTATGGAATTTATATTTTTAAATTTTCTTGTGTTTCTCTTTATAAAACCCAAAATTTTCAGAGCTTCTTTATTTTCAATATGCATCGAGAATGTGAGTTTAGAGCCACCCCAGATCCCCAAGAATTCTTATTATAGATAGTTAATTTTACTGCAGTTTGGTGATTTACTAAATCTGATACTTTTGCATTTCTCTACATTTAAAATCATTCTGTTAGCATTACACCAATCATAAAATCTGTTGAGATCTTTCTGTAACTCATAAGTGTTGTCATTATTTTCTATTTTTTTAAATATTTTTAAATCATCAGCATATAAGATAAATTCTGAGTTTTTGAAACAGCTATTTATATCATTTACAAAGATATTGAAGAGGAGGGGACACAGGTGTCCGCATTGAGGTGTTCCTGGTGTCACTATGATAGTGCTTGGGATTGTTAATTTTTATAATTTGTTGCCTACCAAGTAAATAAGATTTAAACCAATTTAACATTTTTTCATTAATTCCATAGAATGAGAATTTAGTTAGTAATAGTTGATGTTCGATCTTAGCAAAATCTTTTGAAAAATCAGTCAACTCATGACCGCTTTCTAGGCTATCAGGGATATAATTGGTGTAAAACAAAAGGTTAGTAGTGATGGATCTTTTTTTACAAAGCCATGTTGTTTTGTTATTATAATTTTATTAAAGGCATTTTCAAGACATTCCTTAATTAAGGATGTTTGGTATTAAAGACATTTTTGAAATAGGTCTGTAGTTGTTAATGTCATTCTTGTTGCCATTATTTTTGAAGATAGGTGAGATATGTGTGGTTTTCCATGAAGGGAAAATACCACTATTTAGAGAACTATTGAAAAGAAGCCAGAGAGGTCTTGAGAGAGAGAATGCGCAGCCCTTTAAGAATTTTGGGTGAAGGTTGTCTGGATCTGGGCCTTTATTTAAGTCTATATTTTCTAGTCTATCCAAAATAACTGATATTTTAAAGTAAAATGAATTAATATTTAAATTAGAGAATAACTCCTGGGTTATGTTATCCGAGCTTTTTACATATACAGATGCAAAATGTTCTGCAAAAGCATTAGCAATGTCAGAATGGTCTGTGATTTCCTTATCTTGAAATTTAAGAAGTTTAGGGATATTATTTTGATCCTTTTTCACAAATTTCCAGAAAGAACTAGGGTCGGTTCTAATATCTTCAATGTTTTTTATATAATTTTTGTAACAAATCGAAGATTTATGCTTGAAGAGTCTTCTAAGTTCAGAGAATTTGGAATAGTTGGCGGGCATATAATACATTTATATAATTTGTGATATTTTTTCTTTTGAATTGTCAGTTCTTTAAGTTCATTGTCGAACCAAATTTAAATTAATTCCTAATTTTGATTTTAGGCACGAACTCATTAAGACAGTGATCTAAAATTAAATAAAATCTTTCTACAGCTAAATCAATATCACATGTTAAAATATCATCCCAGTTTATACAGACTAGATGGTTATTAATACTAATGAAATCACAGTTATTAAAATCAAAACTAAAATAGTCATTACAAGTACGAACAATATTTATCTCATTAGTATCTATACTAAACATTAGAGCAGGATGATGATTATCACAAGGTACTAGAAGATCACAGGCTATATCTATGTTTGTATCAAAATTATTTGTAAATATTAAGTCTAAAAATACCATATTGGCATTAGGAATTGTATTGCAATCAATTTGATGATGTTAGTAGGTTGGCCGCTCCGGTTGATGCTGAGGTCCGTGACTTCTATAATACTATTAGGCTAGAGAGTCTAGATAATAGAAACTTTTCTTTTAGGTTCATATCTGAATATGACGTTCTCCAAGCTTTCTCTCGCATCAAATCTAAAAGTATTGGCAGCGATGGAATAAGTTACGTCATGCTTCTCTTTGGTCTTGAACATGTAGTTTCAATTATAGCCAGATTATTCAATCAGTGCCTTCAGGAAGGAGTGTTTCCTGAAACTTGGAAAACATCTATAATTATACCCATTCCCAAAAATGCCAAAATCGAGTCAATATCTGAACTAAGGCCGATCAGTCTATTGCCAATCCTGGCTAAAATGTTAGAATTGCTAGTTACTGATATGATACTGCCTGAAGTTCAGTCAGGCTTCCGGAAGTACCACAGCACTGCTACCGTACTCACCAAGGTCACTACAGACCTTATAACTAATATCGATAAAGGTATGGCCTCCTGTCTTATACTCCTAGATTACAGCAAGGCCTTCGATTTAATTAATCACTCTATGCTGGTGGCTGAAGCACGTTATTGTGGTTTCTCCGAGCCAGTGTGTCAATGGCTTGCCAGTTACCTATACTCCCATGTGCAAATAATTGAGTTGGATGGAGCCAGATCCAAGCCTGTCACTTTGCAGCACGGGGTTCCTCAGGAAAGCATTCTTGGTCCCCTGTTATTCAATTTATATACTTCTGATCTGCCCAAGCAGGTTTGTTTCTGCTCCATCCATCTCTACGTGGATGATACACAATTGGTTGCTGGTTTTGAACCGGAAATGCTTGTCAAGCTTTTCAGCAAATTAACTGCGATTTGAAATCTATTTTAGAGTGGTCCATTGGGCATGGTATGTTGCTTAATGCAAATAAAAGCAACTGTACGGTTATTGGCACTAATCAGATTATAAATAAAGTAAACATGCACAACTTTGTTTCGTTACAAACCTTAACTTTGAATATCATATCAATAAAAAACTATCTTCTGTATACTTTAAATTAAAAAGTTTGTATCAGTTTAAATTTATTCTACCTGAAAAGGTTAAACTCTTACTAGTGGAATCACTCATTCTTTCACAATTGGATTACTGTTGTATAGTCTATTACAATTATTTAAACTTGGAATTTCGTAACAAGATTCAACTGGCCCAAAACGCTTGCATTCGTTATGTTTATTGTGTATACAAATTTTCTCATATCACTCCCACTTATGTACAAAACAACTTGCTTAAATATGAATATCGAGTGATGCTTCTATTTGGTGTATTTGTGTACAAACTTTATAAAACAAAATGTCCGATTTATCTATGGAAATATATTGTAGCAAGACAGGAAATTCACAATCTAAACCTAAGAAATGTTATTAGATTTAATCTACACCAACATCGCACTTCTAAATTTAGAAACTCATTTGCTTTTCGGGTGATACAATTGCTTAACTCACCTGTATTTAATTTAATTTCTCAAAACGCTATTAAAACCTTTAAGACCAAATACAAGAATGAGTTACTGAATTTAATGTCTTAACAGTGTACTAAATTACCTTTGAAATGTTTGGATTTTGGTAATAGCTATTAATGTTTTTATAGTTAAGTTACTTTATTTTTAGGTATCATAGAAGAACGCCCTGCGAATGCTACCTTTTATGTAATTATTTTTGTATATTGCTTAATAAATGTTTTTCTATTCTATTCTATTAATTTGCTGCAAATTGACATATGACATTGATGCAGTTAGACATTCAGCAGCTGAACTATTATTTATTTGATTAGATTTATAATTATCATTTCCTAGAAAGTTGAGTCTGGGTAGATTGTAATCTCTCCTTAAATAAAAAGAGGCATTATCAAATACAACTAACAACAACAAAACAAAATAGACTAAACTAATAATAAACAAGTCTGTATTGATTTGTACTTTCACTTATAGTTCCTCATGGCCAGCAGGCTGATGTGGTGGTACTAAGGTAGTCAGTCGCTTTCATATTACTCAGTACACCAAGAAGTACTCCTCCTCCTCTGGTCTTGCCTGTACAGAGATGCAGTCTGTCCTTTCTGAAAACAATATGAATGAATGAATGAATTCTGAAAATTCTGACAACTTTGTACGGAAACCAAAAACATTTTGATGATAAACCAAAACATCTCTGATGGGCAGAGTTGTTTTTTTGTCTAGTATCGTGTAATATTGCCTTGTCTGGTATTCCATTATTTCTTCTGGAGTGATTACCATAGTTGTTTTGTGAACGATTAAGGGTACCCTACTCTATGTTATATAATCGATATTATTGAAATTATTAAACACTTTGTGTATTAGTATTATATTAAAAGAATTGTAACAGTCTTTGAGGAATTATTATGAAAAATCAGCTGAATCTGACATGACATTGTATAGGTCTTCGCTAGAATTTTATGAAACACCCTGTATCCTGTTATTATTAATTATATTATTAAAGCTGTATCTATTGACAATATGCATTCAATAATAATTAAAATGTGTCACACTGGCTATTTAAATATGCTAGCTACAAACAGATTATATCTAGATTTTCAGATAATGCACATATTCGTTTCCTAAACGGAAAATAACTTCATAAAAATTAATAAATTTGACAATCATTTGGAGGAGAAATAATTTGAATTTTCATTGGTGTATTGTACAAATTTAAATTTATATGTTTTGTGCTTGTACAGAGCCCCATGAAGTGAACTAAGAAATTTCTTCGCTAAGCTTGAAATCATCCTAATAGCATTTCCAATGAATTCAAATATTATCATGTGTGGCGATTTAAATATAATTTTTTTAAATGCTCAAGATATAAATACTCAGACTTTAATTGGTCTGCTCAACACATTAAATCTGCAAATGTTTGTCGATGGTCTAACTAGAGTCACCTTGCAATCAGCAACTTTACTAGGTTATATATGTTGTAATTTATTTGCTAAAGATATAGAATGTAAAACAGGAATTTCAGATCATGAAGCACTTCTTTGTAGATTTAAGATATGTACAAGTGGACATAGGGTCAGAAAAACTGTAAGAATGGGCAGACTGTATGTAAGAGCAGATTATGAAAGGTTTGCACCATGTTGTAACAAGATTACTTGGGATGACATTTTATCAGCAGTAAATCCTTTAGAAAATTTTCACAGAAAACTTGTACATAGTTTTAATTTATCGTTTCCATTTAAAAAAACAAAGAATGCGTCAAGAAAAAGCCTTAGGTTACTAAGGGATTAAGGGTTTCAGGCTTTACACCATTTAAGGAAACGTTTTATTAACTGTCCTTTTTTTTGTATCTCATTTTAATGTCTACAGATCCATTTATAGGCAAACAATAAGGGTAGCCAAATAAATTTATTATAAAGGTAGATTGGCAGATTTCCATAATGTACAAAAAGAAGCTTGGAAAGCAGTTAATGCACTGAGAGGTAAATGTACTAGTAATTCTCATACGTCTGATCTAATCTATCAGCCAATCAACTTAATGAGTTTTACCGTTCCGTGGCTGCAAACATTTCCTATTTATAAGGGAGGAGACTTAGATCACCCAGAAAATTATTGACCAGCGCTCTGCTGACAATCTTGGGTAAAATAGTAGAAAAATTGGTAAAAAAATTAATGTCAATTTTCTTGAAGAAACATAATATATTAAGTACTACACAGTTTGGCTTTCAAAATAATAAAAGTTCCAATGATGAAAAATTGGAAACATGTGGTTTTAGGTGAGTAGCTTTAAGATGGTTCGAATCAAACTTATCGAATTGAGAACAAAAGGTAAATTTTAAAAATGAATTCTCTAAATATTTAAATGTTGAGTACGGCATTCCACAGTGCTCTGTCTTGGGGCCCATTTTGTTTCTTTTGTACATAAACAATATTGCAAATCTCAGTATTGGCGGAAAATTTACATTGTTCGCTGATGATGCTATAGTTTTGTGGGATGGCAAAGATCAGTTAGAACTACATGAAAAAATAATTTTCGATCTTATTCTTATGGTATAACTGGTGTGATGTAAATCTACTTACTTTAAATGTAAATAAAATGTGTATTATGTCCTTTAAATGTGAGTTAAGTGATGTAACACTCGCAAATTCTATATTGAATAATTTATATGGAAATAGATTCCTGGGTATTTTAATTGATGATAAACTAAAATTTGAAGAACATATTAATAACCTTAGATCAAAATTATCATCTAACTGCTATGCAATTAGGGTTATTAGCAATGAGTTAGATAGTTCTACAACAAGCAATGCATATTTTGCTCTGATTGAGTCCAACCTAAGGTACAGAATTTGTTTCTGGGGAGCCTGCTCAAGTTAACATTTTACCAAATATTTATGCTAGAAAAGAGAGCCGTAAAGTACTTATGTAAGGCAAGGGATTGCTTTTTTCTACTGGAAAGAGCCTGTCTGATGCATACAAAATTTAAAAATACTATGTGGGACCACTAAGTTCATAATACTCGGCAAATCCATAATATTGCTCTACCTATTCCTAACTCGACGCAGTGCCAAAACTATAATATATATAATAGTAAAAAATTTTAAAATCATTTACCTGTAGGGATTAGGCAGATAAAAGATGAAAAATTGTTTAGAAGAAAACTAAAATCACTTTTAATTGTGTGGCCATTTTATGATGTTAATGAATTTTTTCAAGAAAAATTTGCTTAAAAGTGCTTTTTGATGCTATTTTTGCTTTGTAGTTTGCATTTCCTTATTAAAATGTTTATATTGTTTTTGTACTTTATTAAAATCTTAGATTGTTGGTAATGCTCTGTGTTTGTCTTTATTTGTAACTATCGTTTTCTGTTGTTTTCCTACATTTACTTTAATTTTAAACTATTTGACTTCAAGAATTTTAAACTATTTCACTTCAAGTATGTGTTTTAAACTGTTGTAATCTTGAGTGTTTTCTTTCTTTCTTTACATGAATGTATTTTATCTTCAATTTTATTTTTATTCAGTTATTTATAAGCATTATTTGCAAATGTATTTTTTGATTGTGTTTTTTTATTGAAACTAGCTTTGTCAACAAAATTATTTGATTTTAATTGACAATAAAGCATATTTTAACTTTGACTTTGAATTTGAATATTAAAATTCATAGCCACTGTAATGTCAGCTATTTACAAAAATGTCTGATAACATTCTTTAATTCACATTTAATACATACACAGTAAAATAATTAAATTTGCTCAATTATATTTTATGCAGTTCTAGTTAAAACAGATCTTATTTACTATTAGCCTTTAACATATGAATTAAGTATAAGTATTGAAGTTACAAAAAAGATAAAACACAAAATAGTTGGCATAATATACTTACAGACCTGTATTCTTTTCCAATTTTTTTTACAATATATAATTCTATGTATAGTTTATTGTTGAATAACGATATAATAATTATAAATTCTTATTGACCAAACCTTTAAATGCACCAAAACTAGAGTTTTTTAAGATCTGATTTCTACATCCAATATTTCAACAGTATTTCAATACATTGAACTAAAAGATAACAATGGCATTATTTATATGATCTTAGAACTTTATGACAAGTACCTAAATGCAGGAGCGTTTGGATGTACTCACATACTGCCTGTTGTATATGGATTATTTACATTATATTATAAATATATAACTGTGAACCAAAATAAGTATACAAAACAAGTAATCAATAATATCTAGAAATAGATAAAATGTATATTAGATATAGATGTAGAAGGCACTTAAGTAACTACAAACTGGTGACTTTCAATAAATTATTGTATATAAGAAAATTACTCTTTGATCCTCTTAAAAATATTGTATAATTTTAACAGTGCCTAAAAACAAAATTTACTGTTTCTGTAGTCTTATTTTCATTTTTTTTTTGAACTTTAGTAATCTCAATTGTGTACATCAGTTTTCCATTTCTTTTTAGAGCTGCTATGTTTTTCTTTATTTTAATGTTATTTATTATCACAGCTTTGTCAGTAAGATTTTATCTTTGGACAATAAAGCATATTTTGACTTTGACTTGATAACTTAAAAAAAATAATTATAATTGTAATTAGCATATTCCCTCTTAGAGTGCACAGAAGGTATAAAGATTGTTATATATGTATGTTTTACTTTTTTTGTTAAACATTTTTAAATTTCAAATGATCTTTTATTTTATTAGGCAGCAAGTTGTAAAATTTAAAGGCCAGGTAATTTAAAAAATGTAAATTTATATCTCGATAACTTATTGGTAAAGTCAAATGATTATTTATATTTTGTCTTGTGAAGTGTGAGCATGGTTAATATGATTTAAAGTTTTTTTTTGTTTTGTGTCTAAAAGAGCATAATGAATGTATATAAAATAAATTTATATTACCAATTTCTTCACAATATAAGAGATTTATTGAGTAGAGCCTATTTCTGTTGAACATTATTCTTAAGATATTACTGTCGATTGGCAATCAACACAGTAGAAAGGCATGCTGCGTTTGGTCAGCAACACTGCGCGTATTTCCGTAGATGAAAGTTCGCCACATGTCTGACAGATCACTTTGTGGCAATGATCACATGGAAAACCGAAGGTTTTACCTGGTTTCTTAGTTTCTTTGAATATTACTGTACCATTACATTTATAACACCGTCCCGACATCGCGAAAAGCGAATGAATATATTATGTGAGACTGGCTATAGTTGAGCCAAAATTGCCGAAAAAATGCTGATTCTGTGTGGTGGTTCTGTATGGTACATATATATTCATTCGCTTTTCGCGATGTCGGGACGGTGTTATAAATGTAATGGTACAGTAATATTCAAAGAAACTAAGAAACCAGGTGAAACCTTCGGTTTTCCATGTGATCATTGCCACAAAGTGATCTGTCAGACATGTGGCGAACTTTCATCTACGGAAATACGCGCAGTGTTGCTGACCAAACGCAGCATGCCTTTCTACTGTGTTGATTGCCAATTGACAGTAAAACAATTGTTAAAGCTCGTCGACCGAGTTGGACATCTTGAAACTGAGGTATAGGGTCTAAAAGGGGACATTGCTTCATTACCCGCTATTTCCAAAACTCTTCAAGACATTAAGAATAATTGTAATTTTTGAATTATCAGCTAATACTTTAGAAGAAAAAGTCAAGAAAATCGAAAATACGATTGCCATGACTTCACAAACATATATTACACTACCCAGTGAAGATAAAGATTGTATTTGGCAGGAACTTCAAGATCGCTAAAACAGATTAAATAATATCATGTTCTTCAACGTTTCAGAGACCGCTGACGATCATAAAGAGATAGAATCTATTTTAAAGATTTTAAGGAACAACTCACCTGCTATTGTCCACTTTACCAGAGTAGGTAAGAAGAACTCTAAGGGTGCCCGAGCTCTAAAGGTCACTTTAGGTTCAGGAGATGACGTGCTTTCTCTGATTCGCTCTCGTCAGAAACTTAAAGGGAAACAGATCTATATAAGCTTGGACATGACTTCTGATCAACAACAAGGAGATAAGCGAGTCTGTACTGAGTTCAGGATCGCAAGTCCAAGGGAGATAATAAGATAAGGGTCAAGTATATCAACGGCAATCCCCGAATTGTGGAAGATAAGGAAAACTAATAACTGACGGCCAACATTCCAACCTTGCAACTACAGACCTCCTTGTATATTACCAGAATGTTCGTGGATTACGAAGAAAGCTGACTGATCTATCCTGGAATGTATCAACAAACAACTACCATGTAATCGTGCTAACTGAAACCTATCTGATGGCATCACTGATGCTGAACTGAGCATGGCTAATTACACCATATTCCAAAGAGATCGATCCAATGAAACCAGTATAAATAAATCCATGGGTGGTGTGCTGATTGCTGTCCAGAAGTCCATTTCCTCTGGACTTATCCATACCACAGCACCAGTTGAGCAAGTTTATGTAAAAATTGGTTCAGGAATTGGCTGTATATACCTGCCTCCAAATTCTCCTCATGGGAACTACCTTCTGGTTAGTGACACCATAGACTCTATTTGTGATTCCTCTCTGGACTTAGAACTGTGCATAGCTGGTGACTTTAACCTTCCAAGCGCAATGTGGCGTGATGAGCAATTAAGCTCAGTGGCCTTCCACAGTGATGATGTTTATGTCGCTCCTCAAATGTTAGACTCAATAATAACTGTTTCGGATTTCTGTGCCTTACATAATCTTTTCCAGATTAATTACATTTATAATAATAACAATGTTATTCTAGATTTAATACTTAGTCATAAAAAATACAATGTCAACAACTGTGACCCTTTACTACGAATTGGTGTTCATCATCCTCCTTTATGTTTTAATATTATAACTGAAAACAAATTTCATACTCCCAGTAAACAAGCTAATGAATTCTATTTTGATTATAAATCAGTGGATTATTCGTTAATCAATAATTATTTAGGTTTTTTCTTGTGGGATAATGTATTCTTAGATCTGGATTTAGAAAACATGATAAACACATTTTATGATATTTTCTACAATACTCTAAATATTTTTGTACCAATTAAAACAGTTTCTACCAGAAAATTTCCACATTGGTTTACACATGATCTTATCGATCTAACCATTCAAAAAAAGATCACTCACAAAAACTACAAATTTCAGCCAACATCCTTAAATTACCAAATATTTTCCAACCTTCGAACAGTGCTCTAACCTTTCCAAGTAGTGTTATAAAAACTATGCCCAAAATATCGAATTTTCAGTCCAAAATTATGTAAAGCATTTTTGGACCTTTGTTAACTCTAAACGAGAATCAAATGACTTGCCCAATATTTTGTCTAGATAATATCGAAGTTGAAATGGGCCCCAGAGCAGCGAACCTCTTTGCTGACTATTTTAGCTCCGTTTATTCCTTAGATAGTCCCGAATGTGATCAAACAATTTCTGTGCATGACATAAATATCTATAATTACTCAATCTCTATTTCAGATGTATACATAGAATTGAACAGCTTAAATATTCAGAAAGGACCTGGACCAGACCATATTCACCCTATTTTATTGAAAAACTGTGCCTTTATTCTTGCCAGACCTCTGCACATTATATTCAACGAAGCTCTAAAGTGTAGCATCTTTCCAAATTTTTGGAAATTCAGCTTTGTGGTTCCTATTTACAAGTCAGGCGACAAATCTAACATAAGAAATTACAGACCAATCAGCATCATAAATATCATTCCAAAAATTTTTGAGAAAATTGCCACTAAACATCTTACCTCTGTGCTGTCCCCCGTGATTATCGACGAACAATTTGGTTTTTGCCCTGATAAAAATACAGAACTAAATCTACTTACCTACACAAAAAACATGTGATGCTCTTGAAAATGGTTCTGAAGTCCACTCGATTTAAGCAAGCTTAGAATTTTAGGGATATCTGGATCCCTGCTTAACTGGATAGGAATTTACCTTTCAGACAGAGTGCAGACAGTCAAAGTCAATAATTTCTTGTCCTATGAAATCATAGTTCCTTCTGGTGTACTACAAGGGTCCCATATTGGGCCACTACTGTTTGATCTTTTTGTTAATGATGTCTCCTTATGCTTTAAATCTTCTAAATTTCTTCTTTTTGCTGATGATCTAAAACTTTTTAAGACTGTCACTAATCAAAATGACTGCAAGTCTCTTCAGGAAGACCTTAACATGTTTGTGGAATGGTGCCTTAAAAATGGCATGGAACTTGAAGAAGGAAAATGAAGTTCTCAAGATTGCATTGGAAGATTGATTTCGACTATGTTATCAATGGCGAAACTGTATTACCTACTGAGACTATAAAGGATCTCGGTATAACATTGAATTCTGAGCTTTCTTACATTTATCACATTAAAAATATCACCAATAAATCCCTAATGATGCTGGGCTTTATCAAAAGAAACTCCAAAGAATTCTCCACAATATTCTCTCTTAAAAATCTTTACTGTAGTCTTGCCAGATCACACCTAGAGTATGCTTCTGCAGTATGGAATCTGAGTTGTGATAACCATATTCAGAGAATTGAGCGAGTACAAAGAAAATTCCTTCATTACATCCATCAAAAATTTTACACAGACACCAAATTCCATTATGATAATCTCTGCCTAAGGCTTAACTTGCCAACACTTTGTTCAAGAAGAAGAAACCATGACCTACTTCTTCTTTTTAAGTTGACAAACTCTTTGATTGATTGTCCTGATCTGGTTTCAATGGTTGGTCTGCATGCCCCTGTCAGAATGACCCATAGTCACCAAACATTTAATGTTAATTTTCACCGAACCAACTATTTTACCCACTCTTTCATTCCCCGATTGTCAACACAAGCTAGTCAATTTAATCAGCTTAACTTTTTTGGTACTCAGAGACAATTTTTAAGAGAATTGTCCCAGTTGAGTAATCAAGACTATTTTGTTATTTATTCCTTTCTCACAGTCTTTTACTTTTCACATTTCTATTATTTTTCTATTTTGCATACTTGACCAGGGTCTATCTGCAAATTTCTAAGTATATTGCATTATATTTTACTTTAGGATTAGATTTAGATTTATTATATAAAATTAGATTAAGTAATCTTCTAAATGGACATTGTCCGTCAATAAATAAATAAGATATCGTTTTGAATAACTTGCAGTGAGCGAAGATTAGTTTTGTATACTCCTCCCCATATTATCAGTCCATACCAAGGTAGTGATTCTACCAGAGATTTATAAACCAATTTTGTTAATTTACTACTTAAGAAATCTCTCAAAATATTAAATTTGTATATCAGATTATGCAGTCTGTCAGTTAAGTGTATAATTTGGTCTGTCCATTTCAAGCGCTGATCGATTATTATTCCTAAATACTTTATTTTCTTAACTGCTTTAATCTCCGTATATGGGTCGTTAATAACTATACTATCAAAGGGTGGCCTATTTGCGTTTGTGATCGAGAATGCTATATAATATCTTTTGGTGACATTTAGTGAGAGTTTTTTGAGAGTCATGTCAGTTTTTAACTATATTAAAACCATTTCCTATTAATTTTTAAGTTTCAAAGCGAATTTATGTAAGTTATAAAAAGTATTGGGCCTAGAATAGTACCTTGAGGTACAACTATTTTAATTTTTAATGGATCACTAATGGTATTATTAATTTTCACATGCTGGTATATGAAAGAAAAATGATTGGATTCTGGAATACAGCTTCAACCTATATATGTTTATTTTTTCTTTTATATACATTAGCTTTTAATAAAAATTATTCTAAGTGGCTGACCTATTTGAATACATATTAAGTATTTCAAATCAAAAATAGTAACAATTTTGCATCAAATATGGAAAATGCAAAATTCCAACTTTGTCTCCCTGTATATCAAACACTAGCTGCAGGATTTAGTTGTGGCCATGAAAACTTTTGATCAGGGGATCGAGAACTACAACATATCACATTTTCAGAAAAATTGACTGAAAGCCATTTTCCATTTTTCGTGTTTTAAACAGCCTAAAATAAACTTATTTTTTATTTTTTAGAGCACCAATTTAAAAATCGTTTTGGGTAATAATAGAATTTTTTTGTTTTTTCACCTGTTTTATCCAAAGAGCAATTTACTCCCAATATTTTTTATGACACCTTTTATATTTTTTTCATAGTCATTTTCGCAGTAAAATTACCTTTTTAAACATGTATCACTTGTATTTTCAGATAGACCATAAAATAGCCGTTTATTTTGAATAAAAACTATCCTCATTTCTAAAATTGGCTGGCATATCGCCATCTTGAAAATAAAGGTTAGTATGCGAAATATATTTATAAGGTTACCGCGAACATGACTGTGAGAAAATATATACTAGATGCAATTAAATATATTGGAGTAAAATAAACTTTCAATTTATTTTGGACTATTTAAAACAAGTATTTTATAAATACTGTCTGTATTTTTTGTATAAAGCAGGAATGTTGAATTTTCATAAAATGGCTCTTCAGCGACCATTTTGAATAGGAGAAGAGACAGTGTTATAAGAGGAATACTGTTACGTTTATATTTGCCACATTAACTTTGAATTTTAATTACCAGATTTGGCCCCGAATGGCACAGTTCACAGTGCTTGCTTGTTTACAAATCTGATAACTAGTTATTTACCTTATCATAAACAGGTTAGAAAAGTCTATTTTTAATAAATCATTATTTTTTGTTACTTGTTTTCATTGCTTGATTCTCATAAAAATATACTTTCAAAGTAGGTTTGGTAATATAGAGTACATTCCCATGTCTTTTGGCTTCACGTTTTTTCATTAAACCTAACTCTACATATAACGATATAGATAGGAAATGATATTTAAAACACGTGCTTTCGAGGAACTGTGTTAGAAGGAACAGTGTCACAAAGGCTAAGTACATTGTTCCTCTATTCACAATGCCTCGTAAACCTGAGACAAATAAAAAGCTACATGCAATTGATAAGCACTTAATAGAAACTACCATAAAGGTAGTGCAGAATCAAGACAAATCCATAAGCTTTGCAAAAATTTAGGGAATTTGCCACATGACTTTAAAAAGATATGTTTCAAAATATAAGGCTTTAGAAAATAAAGTTTTGTTTTGTTTTGTTTTAATCCCAACTACTCCTTCAGTAAAATATTATCTGAAGTATAGGAGAAATAGTTGCAAGGATTCAGAGCCATACATCAATTTAATGTGAATGAGTTTTTTAACAATCTAGGCAAAATATATCGAAATATATTTTAACTTATAAGCTTTTGACATTTACAATTCAGATGAAATGGTGTTAACACCCATTTATAATCCTCCTTCATTGCATGTTGTTTTATTAAGGCCAATCAGTGCCGTTTTACTTTATCTTCACTCGAGTTAACTGCAGACCACATATACTGAATGGAGCTTCAGCTGGTGATATACTTCTGGATATTTTGAAACATTTCTCTAAATGAACTAAATGTACATAAAATAATTCTTATCATGGACAATCATAAGTGTCTTGTAACTAGAATGGCTTGAAGTTCTCAAAAGAAAATGGTATCTTACTTAAATTCAAAAAAGACTAGCAATGTGCTTGGGCTCTAGGGCTGTTTGTGACAGGATTACTGGTAACGGTGATATTGTCGTTAGGATTGATGGAGCTGCAATACCTTTTACAAATGGTATCAAAAACCTTGGTGTTTACTTAGATAGTTATTTGTGTTTGAAACTCATGTTAGTAAGAAAATTGGCTTGGCCTACTCTAAACTAAAATCCTTATATAAATTTAAGTACTGCCTTCCCGCTGAGACCGAGCTTCAACTGGTTAATTGTTTGGTGCTTTGTAATCTTGATTATTGCTCTTCTGTATACTATTAATTTTTAACCAGTGAGTACAAGAATAGAATTCAAAAGCTGCAGAATTCGTGCTTTAGATTTGTTTTTAGAGTTCCATACAGAGAACATATCACTCCCTACTACAATGAAAATAAAATCCTTAAAATGATCTACAGGTTTGGCTTAACTTATTGTAAGCAGCTATTTAATATTTACTATTGTGAAACACCTGCTTATCTGTATGAGCAGCTAATTAGAAGAAATGCAATTCACAATGTTAACATTAGAAACTCTACCATGTTTAGCATTCCACAGCACAAGACAAAAAAATTCGAGTGTTTTTTTACTTACATGGCACCAAAGCTAATTAACAACTTCATTATTGGGACTGACCACGGAACGTCAGCCAGTAGCTTTGGTAGTAGCCTTAAAAACCGCCTCTTGGATTACCAGTGGGTTGGTTAGCCTCTGCACTAGTTCATATCAATGTAGTGATTACTCATTTTATGTGCTATTTTATGATTTGTATGGTACTTTGTATTACTGTTTATAGTTTTAGGTTTGTTTTATATTGTAGATAATTTCACGTTTGTTTTATATTTTATTTGCTTTTAAGATTTTTGTTTATTGGGAATACCAGTTTTTACTGTATATGTTTCCTTTTGGAATGACTAGTGTATTTTGATTATTCCAATAAAATATTTGAATTTGAATTTGAATTAGTCACTCTCCCCTCCCCATACTAATGGAAGACTAAAACCTCTGGACAAGACGGTATATAAATTCCAGAAAACAAATTATAATGGTGCCTGCAAAGGCTGGATGCTTGCCTACTCAGGGTGTACCGACATTAAACCGACATAAATATAAACATAAACCATTCATACCAAACTACTCCAGAGCAGCTCTCTGCATACTCTCAAGCTTCATAGATCACTGTCATTCTCCTTATATATGATCGTTGTATTGTCTGTGAACAACACCCGTTCTGACTCAGGGCCAGTATCGAGATTGTTTATAAAAATCAGAAACAATAGTGGTCCCAAGAAAGATCCCTGGATTACACAAGTTTCCTGGTTTCCGAAATGGTTTGACAAATAAGAACTGACAAGTTGGTACTTTTAACATCAAAATTATAATATTTAAGTTTAGTAGGAGGTCATAGGAAATTCAATCAAATGTTTTTGATAAGTTACATAAAACTGTGTCGACAATTTCTTTGCATTCAGTGCCCTCAATTATGAGGTATTGGTAGACAAACTAATACACTATGGAATCAGAGGAGTGGCATGGAACTGGATTAAATCGTATTTGTCAGGTAGATCTCAAGCAGTCAAGTTGTCAGATGTAGCAGGAGTCAGATTTACTGAGTGGGTAAATGTTATTACAGGAGTGCCACAAGGTAGCGTCCTGGGACCAACATTATTTCTGTTATTCATTAATGATCTTCCTCTACTAGTAAATCACTGTTATGTCACATTTTTTGCACATGACACATCTACAGTGGTCAAAGCCGACAACTATGAAATCCTTTGGGCCAAGGCTAATAGCAGTGTCCGTGACATATCTGCTTGGTGTGAGAATAATGGATTTTGTCTAAATAGCTCAAAAACCAACGTTATGCTTTTCACCCCTATAAGAGTTCTGCAGGATAGAAGTTTGCTTATCAGGGATGGGTCCACTAATATCAAGCAAAGAGAATTTGTTAAGTTCTTGGGAGTTTCAATTGACTAACACCTCTCCTAGAGTACTCAAACCGAATGCGTGTGCAATAAATTGTCGTCTCTTAATTTTGCAATGCTAAGGTTGAGAGACTGTGTCAACACTGACACACTTAAGACTTTTTACTACGGATCAGTAAATTCTGTCCGGTCATAGTCTACTGGCATGGTGCAATTCTGTTAGCATTGATCAGGTTCTTCTAAGTCAAAAGCGAATTCTCAGAACCATGTTTCGACAACCATTTAGAGCCTCATGTCGCCCAGTTTTTGCTTTTGAGCAGATACTTACTGTGATAAACCTTTATGTTCTCCAGTGTACTTGTATTATTTTTAAACATCGTTTTAGCTATTTGAAAGGGAGTGATATTAATCATTACAAAACACGAAATGCAGACAAGCTTTATGTTCCCAGCGCGAGACTGACTCAGGTGCAGGAAGGACCTGAGATAAGTTCACTGAAAGTGTTCAATCATCTACCTATATACATTACCCAACTATTTTCAGTTTAAAAGTCTATTAAAGGCCATATTAGCTACAAATCCTTTTTACTCTCTCAAAGAATTTTATTTGTTTCATTTTTGATGACTTTGTATAACAGTGTACATTTTTAGAATATCTGATGTACACCATACTAGGTCAAAGTCAAAATATGCTTTATTATCACAAGAACAAATAAAATTCTTATTGACAAAGCTTTAAATTAATCTAATGATACAAAATAATAATAACATGTTTTATGTAAATATGGATGAACAACATGATTACTAAATAAATGAAAACAGTTAATGTAATGCTATAATAACAAACAGAAAAACATATCTGAGATGCACTAACAATAAAGAAATATATATATATATATATATATATATATATATATACATACATATACACATACATACACACATACATATACATATATACATACATACATATATATACATATACAATAAAAACAGATCATTTCCCTTCTCCTCAGAAAAGTCAGTACAAACAAATAAGGATCAATGCATGTCAAAATGAGCTGGAAAAGTATTTGTCAAGACTATAATAAGCTTGTTCTGTCAGTAGTTTTTTTACATTTTTTTATAATATTTTTGGGGATTGGAGACCCTTCAAATTCACTGGTAAGTGATTAAAAATCTATCGTATTGTATTTTATTTAAATGTATCTTCTTACATGACAATTCCAATGCATCTTGTATGTCTACGGAAATAAACGATTTTGATTTGATTTGATATTTTGTGAACTAGGTATATTAATTTATTATATTATTTATAAAACCAAAGTGGAACAAGTTATATGTTTTAAAATGACAAACCATTTGTGCTTTTAAAACTGATTTAAAACTTTTGAGATCATCGGAAGAATAGAAATTGGTCATTGTTCATTGGGATCGGTTGTATTTTTAACCTTTGGGATACGTAATACCTTTGCTATTTTTAAAGGAAAAAAACCCTTGTCTAAATATTTGTTTATAATATCATATAATGCATAAAAAACATGTTCCCTGATGTACTTCAGCAACTTTGAATTGGGATTATACCTGTCTAGACAATTGTTACTTTTTAATTTTTTTTTGTGGTCTCTCACTTTTATATAAGTATAAAAACAAAAACCGGGAAAATATTTCCCAAATTGTCCTACCAACTCGGATAGTTAGCAACATTCACAAAAAAATATTAACCAGTTTGAGTTCTAAATCATAATTAATGAGGCCCATTTTTTATTAGTAAGATCCCAACAAGTTTATGATATATAGATATGTTATAGTCAAGAGCAGTGTTATCGTGCGGGTCATACGATTTATCAACGACAAACTTTTTAAGTTTGTTTTTCTTTTACTACGTACGTTTCTTATCCTCCGCATAAAATCCGGAAGATGAATTAGATAGACCTATGATATTTTCATATGAAAAAAGGGGATAAACATATAAATACCAGCAGTTGCAAAAATCTTTGAGCGATGTCACTTCAAAGTCAGATTGACAAATCAGTGACAAAATGAGTAATAGAAAACCATTTTCGGGTTTTTTGCATCCACAAGCGAAAAAAATGGTATTAAATCTAATAAAATATTACGAAAATGAAAATTCACCGGCCAGTATCCAGGAGACAGTAGCAAAAGCTCTGGGAATCGGTATAAGGGCTGTGCAGAAAATTGTGCATGAAAAAAAGCATAATTTACTACCGAAGAAGATTAAGAAATATACACGAAAAAAGCCAAAGACAGAAGACTTAAGTGACAATGTAAAAATTGATGTTCGTAATGCAATTTACGAATTATACACATCAAAAACTAATATAACCCTTCAAGTTTTAAAAGAAGCTTTAAAAAATCGAGGCATATTGGAAATTGGACTAAAATCCTTGTCAAAATTAATAAAAATGTTGGGTTTTCAATATAAAAAGGACTGTAATCGAAGATTTTTATACGAGTTGCTATAAGGACCCTTAAACGTAAATATCTGAAAAAATCTCACGAGGGAAGTAATAACTAATTATCTTGTGTTTTTAACAAAAGTGTATAATATTTTTGCAAAATAAAATTTTTTTGTTATCACAATACAAAAAAAAACAAGTTTTTCTTTGCACAGGGGTGGCCCGCATTTAAATAAATGACACTGTATAAGTGGTTAGATTTTTAGGTCAAGCGAGGCTCATAATTTTTGGTGATTGATAAGAAAATCTCACTTTAATTAAGTGGCTGTATAAACAGAACATATCCTGATTGTTCCACTGATTCGAACAGCCTTCCGACTTTATTAAGGCGCTTGCCATTTTGTGTATTTTTGTTTTTGCCAACCAAAAAATTTTAACCAAATACATATTTAGCGAATTTTCTTATTTAGTCTCTCGGCATTTAATATATTAAATAATATTAAGTGGTCTTAATAATATTGCGCAATATAATAAAAAAAAACTATTTTCTTTCTCCCTGTATATTTGTAAATAGCCCATCGAAATTTATTAATAGCTCGATAAAATAATCACACAACATCTTGGTATTCACTGTGTTTTCTGATTTGATTCATAATATTGTTGACCTTTGGACCCGCACGATAAGACCGCATTCGGCTATATCATATTCGCATTGTATTTAAGTTTAGCCCTTTTGATTGCGTCCCCATACCTTTTCTTGTAAGTATCTCTAAGATTGATTTTGAACATTTCAGATGTAAAATTATGACACATTTCACACAAGGGATTATAGTTAGTTAGTTATTAAATCATATGTTATTGTGAAGTTTTAAGTTATTATATATTCACACTATCACACAATATTTCTAGCAAACTACTCAATACATTTTCGGAACTTACTGCTTTCCAAATAATGTTCCAAAAAACTTGTTGAATAACATGTTGAAAATTCAGAAGGCCATTTTGGGTAATTGCTTTACATATCTCGTATTTATTATCCTACCCTTTCTGTTCATAGCATCGACGATTATTACTATAGCTTTGTGGTCAGGGAGATCTGGATCATATATTTCAGCAGTTGTATAAGTTCTTGAGAAATTAATAAAAATATTGTTCAGATATATATTTTTCCTAGTGGGTCAGTGTTATTTTAGATGATGATAGTAGTGGTGAAGGTTTCTCTGAAAGCAATAAAATTGATACTGAAGCAATATCAATTTTATACTATTTAAAGAGGGAATAATAAAAGGAAGGTAATATACCCGATTGGTGAGAAGAAAAGTAGACGTATTGAATTATAAACATATTCCTGATTTAAAATTCCAAAAAAACACATCTACAAAAAACTACCGATCCCTGAAACACTAGGTTTAACTGAGCATGGCGCTGACATGTTTTCCTTTTCAAATAATTTCAAGGATTTCTTACACGAAGGAATAAAATGTTTGAAATAAAAATTATATTTGCCTTATGTGAAGTTTCTAAGGACTGTTTTACTGATTTTTTTTACAATAATTTAAAGTAGATAGTAACATTTTGGACATATGAACATTATTACATACAAATAAAACAACACAAATCACATTCTAATAATTTTAAGTGGATTTGCGTTCTTCAATTTTCTATCGTTTTTAAAAAAATAAGTTGGTAAATTGACATTATTGCCACATTTAATTTATTAGAGGCAGATGTGCTTCGGCAAAAATAAAATGCCTTTCTTGGTTTCCTCATTGTTTACCTTCTGAAGCATTCTTTATTTCTTGTCATACCAGAAACTGTTGTTAGGAAAGAGACTGGGAAATAGGTCTTTAAGTAAAAAATTGTTTTATTATTTTGATTATTATTGTGAGATCATCAAATGTAAACAAATAAAAGGAACGTTGCTTATTTATTTAATTTTTAGCACATCACAGGACCTCAGAAGCCAAAAAAGCCAAGTGGAAGGCCTAAAAAAGCAGTAGTTGAATCACCCCCACCAACTCAGAAAAACAAAATTAAGGTTGTTGCAAAAACAAGGTCAGGGCGAGAGGTGAAATGCCCAAAACACATTCAAGATGTAAGTACTTAGTATTACTGAAATTTATGAGAAAAAGGCAGTAACATGTTTTGACAATGACAGAACTTTGTGTAACATAATGTTTAAAACATGATCCGTGATATGCAACGATTTTCTATTTCAGGGCTTCAAAAAGATTGAATATGACAAGTCACATGAGGACGAAACAGATTGTGAGCTTAAGTTTACAGATTTTGTGACATACCTTGAAGACGATAAGAAGGAGGACCAAAAAGATACTAAGGAAAAACTACAGGAGCTTAATTCGGCACATAAAAAGCGTCGAATAGCTGCCCAGTATAGGTGTCCAAAGTGCAAAAAGGCCTATTTAGGAAGAAGCAAAATTTTGGATCATTTAAGGAAAAATCCGTCGCATGGTCCGATGCATCGAAGTGAAGAAAACCATTTTGAAGTTTGGAATTATTTAGTTTCTATTACCCAAAAATGTCCCTCGACAGAGAGAGGACCCAAATTTTGCCAGGAACTTTCTAATCTTTTGCACAATTTACTATTGTTAACAAATGCATTATTCAAAAAATTAGGGAAGGCAGCTAATGAAGTGAAAATTGACAAAGTGTTAGCAAATGCTATTGGTTTGACTCCAGGAACTTACTATTTCGATGATAATAACCTTTACAAAGACGTTACTGTTCTACAATTAATGGGAAATACAGATTTTTTAAACTCTATAAGATCTAAAACGGATGATAATATTTGTTTTAGCCCTTCGGATTTATCAGACAAAAATTGTAACTGTGGTAAACTTAGTACAATTGATGAATTAGTTCTTAAGTCTATGTTAATATCATCTGAGGCCAATGATTCAATAGCAAAAAAGATTGATGATATTAAGATTAATCAGCAGTCATCTGTTCAAGAGAAATGTGAAAACAACAAGAATACTGAACAACTACATGGTAACAAACAATTTACTGGGGATGAGTTTTTGGTTTCTAGTGATGTAAGTTTGTCAAATTATCCACCTTTGGGTGATTTTGAAATGAGATCCGAATTAGAAAGCCGCTTGAACTCAAATGATAATGAGCAATTTAAAGAACATGGCTTTATGGATTCTAAGAAATTTGTTCACATACCTGCTAAGAAAGAAGGGTTACAACTGCAGCCTGTTAATTATAAAGAAAATATTGATATAGGAAATGACATAGATACCAAACACTATTCTGGAGGAGATGATTATTTTACATCTAACTTAAATTATCAGTCCAATAACTTTGCAGTAAACTATGATAATAGCCAAGAAGCTGTGTTGAATCATTTGAACATGGATTCGGTTCCTGATAAATTAATACCTAGGAGTCCCAAGATCAAAATTCAGTCTAACATCCTAATATGCCCTCCAAATCCCAATTTTCTTTTAACAAATGATACTAATTGTAAAAAGTCATTTAACCAGAATCCAACATTGCAAGATAAAAATTCTGTAAACCCCGAGTTATTAACAGACAATTCGGTTCTATTACCACTCACAAATTTGCAACATACTGAAGATGAATTAATGTTACCAGTGTCATCTGAACCTAGTAACATCTTGGATAATTCTAGTAGTTCTGATGAAGTAATGAATGTGGATCAATTTGTTAATGAAAGATTTAGAAGGTTAACAGAATCTGACTTAGAAGGAACCAATAGTTCTCTAAATCTTGAGTTACCTACTCTAGATTTATTTCAGTTTAATACAACTTAGATAGGAATAAACTTTGTTAGTGAATTAATAATTTCAAGTGTATGAATGTAGTGAATGAAAGTATTACTAATTTATTAATTTTTAAAAAAATAGAATGAGTTTCATAGATAGGAACAAATTTTACTATCTAATATTTCAACATTTCCATAATTAGTATGTATTATTGTTAATGCATGAAGTATTAATTCATTAATATGGACAAACCTAGAAAATAGAAAGCAGTTACTAACATTTTATACTTATTAGGGCTCTATAAATGAGGTCAGGATATAAAAAATAGTAAAAGTTAATTCATTAAATTTTTTACTAAATATTTGTCTTTTTTAGTCACTGATAAGGTTATATTTGCTCAGAAAATAAGGTTGAGTCAAGGATTTTAAATAAATACGAAAAAACAAATAAGTTGCAAGAATGTGTGTGGAAGTACAAATTATTTGAAAAGATCCAATTGGAGTCAATATAAAATACATGTCAGTTTTCTAATAATAATTTAGATTTTTTACCTTGTCTTTTACAGGACTTTACTTATGATTATTGTTATTTATTTTCTGGTTATCAAATCAGATACAGATATCTGAAAAAAATCATTCAATATTTCTCAAGAATAGGATTTCATAAGTAAAAGTGTTCTTTTGATCAAAATCTATGCAATTATTTCTAATTAAAAAAAACCTTAAATGGTGATTTTTAATTCTTGTATGGTTTCCTTATACAATCTGTTTACAATGCCTAAAAATGTGCATATATTGAAATAGAAAATTCAGCCTGTAGTTCTATGCAAAGCGAATGTGATAAGTATTTTGAATATCTTGTTATGGGACTATTAATGATTTTTTCTTTTTATATCTGCCATAATCCCATAGGTTAGTTTTTTATTCTTTTTTACCTTTTTTTTCATTTATTTAGGGAATACTGTACATACGTGTTGAGGCGAAAGTATGGCTAGGTTTTGAATTTATTCATATGTTTACAAAAATCTGTCTTTGTTCACTCTATCTGCCATTACCAAAGTGATCCATGAGACACATATCTGACAGAGCCCTTAAAATCTGAAGTATTTGGTTGCAACTTCTTGATTGCTCAACTCTGATGAATTTTCGACTTAAAATTTAAATATATAAGACCAAAACTGATCTCTCTAAACTTTAATATTTTTCTGCAATGAAAATTATAATGATCATTCTTATTTCATATCTTAGCATATCTCTTAATGTCTGGATTCTTAATTTCATATTCCTGTAGGTGCTGCAGTCAGAGGGCTATTTGATTAAAATTGTACTACAGTTATTCAAATTTTTTTTTCTCAAACAATGAGCTAATTGTAATCTTTTAGGATTTGTAAAATTTCATCCAGTTAAAATTGGCTTTGACTTTCATTTTTCTTTTATCAGTGCTTTGACTTTCATTTTTCTTTTATCAGTTTATCACTTTCTAAAGATGCATATTTATTTTTTTAATATCAATATCTAAAACCAACAGATAAATCCCAAAAATGTCCAGTCCAATTAACATCCAATTAAACACCTAAATTATTTATGAAAAGCATTTATCTTAAAAGTAAGTATAATTTAACTGTTCCTTTCTGGTATCAATATGAATTATCTCCTTAAATTTAGCATAAAAAAACAAATGTCTATTACAATATTTTTAAGAACCAAATTGAGAAACTTATATTAGAAACATAGGCGTATGGCAATGGAACAGATCATTAAACATAACCTTATAACTAGTTTAAGAAGAAAATAATGGGTATTTGGCCAGATGAGATAACAGTAACAATAAGAATAATTACAAAATTACAATTTAGAATTTTAAGGTGTTTTTTATATATTATTCCTATTGTTATTATTATCTTGTATGGCGAAATACCCACAATAAATTTCTTCTTAAATCATGAATTGGAATTACAATTTCGTAAATATTTTCTTATAACCAGCGTTAAAATTATACAAGGAAAAAAAAAGTATCTGTGGTTTTGGATGTTATTACTAATGCATGCTAAAAAGACAATGCTGGATGTAGATTTATTTGAATAAATGTTAAAGTTTATTATACATATCTTCGTATTATTTCCTTAACTTTAATACACCTTATTACTCTCTAACAGGTATAGTTTGTTTTATAAATAATGACCAAGTAAGCAATAATCTCTGATTGTGTTTCTGTAAGACTTTCAAACCAAAGTAGTATGCTACATGCGATTTATAGCCTGGAAGCGGGCATGCTACTTATTTTTAAACTAGAAACAGATCAGAACGTTCACACATAAATAAGGCGTCGTTATTATACAACTCTCATACGGGTCGCGTTTTATTGATTGTACTATATTCGGACGAAGTACGAAATGTTAAAAAAACATTTATGTTTGACTTAAACTGTTTTTTTGTCTTCTTGACTGAAAAATGAAGTTACATACTTTTTACCTAACATAAAGTTGTATCATAAAAATATAACATATCTACCGACAAAAAAATTCGGACGCTAATCTTTGTTGATCTTAAAATCAGTATTATACACGCACTTACTAGTTTGCCCTGCATATGACGCAATGTGTCCATTTTACATTTAGGGGCCTTGGTTTTAATAAGAGCTTGAAGTCCTCCTTACTGTCCTGCCATCGTGCGAGCTTCATCCGTGCACACATCGACATACTTATTCCATTGAATTTTATAATTATCCGGTATCATCTGTTGCCAAATAGCAAATCCTCACATATATTTATTTCTTCATGTACCGGACGCGACGTAACATATTAACTGAGCGTTGTTGTTACTATCTAGCGTTGAATGGCAAATATGCCAAAAATATTTTCCACAATTCGCTCATTACTGTTTTGAGCTATGTCATGAATACGACGACTAATCGTATTGTAATAGGAAAAGGAATATTTTTTATTTCTGTAGTCGCCGATTCTATAATCATAACATACCATATTAATCGTTGTTTCTTTCTTACATTTGGCAATCTTTTAGCAGTGCCTGATGTGATGTGACTAAATGTTGGTCATCATATTTTTTGGACATTTTCCGCCTTTCTACAGTTTCTTTTCTACTTTCTCCTACGTCTTCAACACGTTTTCTATTTATATTTGGTAATATATTTTTGATTCACGTTTCTCGAATGTCACAACAAGAATACCATGATCCCTCCTTGGAATATATCATGCAATGCCTCAGGCGCAATGATCCATTTTGGTCAAACGATGACCACGATTTCGCGAGTTTCAGAGCTCATCAGGTCGCCATGGACTAGCGAGCCCCGTGTAGGGCGTTGTTCGATTTATATTTGTTTGAATAAAATTGTTTATTTTAAGTAATAAATACGCTGGCCTAAATTAGATACAACACACTTGAAATCAGAATAGTGCATTTATCAACTCTTGTAATCTATGAATAAATAAAGCGACGCACTCGCACTCGCTCATTACGTCGCGTGCAGGCAACCTGTGCGTATTTTTTCGCGACTCACCTGGGATAGCTCCGCGATGCCCGACGTACGGTTACGGAACTCCTGGATATGTATATATATATCTCAGGGTCATCAGTAACGGAGTCTTCATATAGGAACGTGGAAAGAGGTCAGCAATGACCATATTTTTTCCGGTAAATAGGTGATTCATTTTATATTTTAAAAGTTTTAATAGCATTCTTTGAAGTTTAGCTGTGACATCAAACAAAATATTGGGATTAGGGTTTTTTTAAATCCCGGGATTCAAATCTATAATCCCGGGATCCCGAAATAGAGTGATGAGAAATGTAATTTACTCTGTTAAAAAATAAGAAAAATGCACCTACAACCCAAATAAATTTTAATATAATGAATTAAACAAACATTCGAAATACCAAGAAAATAAAACTAACTTCTTTAAGACAAAATAAAGAAAACCTAGACTAAATACTGAAACATATTATTTAAATATTTTCGTTTTGTTTACTGTAAATAAAATAGGATATCAAAAATACTAAACTATCTAATGTTTTGTCAAGTTTGGTAGCAAGTCTTTCAGACTCCACGCTTGTGGGTGGGACGGTCATTAAAAAATAAGCCTCTCAATCCACCGTTTTCGTAAAGTGACATTTCCTTTTTTATTACAGTAAGTCTACCTTTTGGTTGCCCTGGTCTTGGTAAGATAGTTTTAGTAGTCACAGAACTTATGGCCTCTTGAAGTTTCTGCTTTAAGGTTAACGGTGTTTTATCCGCTATTTCCGATATTTGTCCGTTATATTTTTGACCAAGTGAGCAATAGTTTTAATCAGGTTGCTCAAAGAAATCACCTTCATGAAGAGGGCTAGGATTCTGAAGGTATGCAATAACTCCAGACAGTATAGTTCGTCGTTGATTTATACGATTTATGAATACTTTCTCAAATTCTTTATTTAGTTGTGGATTCACTTTTTTAAGTTCATAAAATAGAAACTTAAAACTAGCATCAGCCGTACATAAACCGCCTCTAAGCATCGTATTATATCTCTCATTACTTCAAATTCACTGTCATTAATAATTACCGAACTGTTTAAATCTATTAAGCTCTTCTGAATACATTCTTTCAGTAAAACAAAACGTTCCAACATGTCAACAAGGCTATTCTATCTGGTTTTGCAATCTAACAATAAACTTAGTTCTTTTCAATGCTTTTCCTTCACATAGGTTTGTAGAATTGGATTTTTTGTAGGTGAACGGCGAAATATCTTTTTCTAACTTTTTTGATAATAGAATAAATATTGTGATATGTATCGTCTAGTTTTAACTCGTGCAATAACTCCATCGTTAAGTTTCGACCATTGATGTTTCCTCTTCAGTCTGCAACACTTTTTGCGTATCTACATTATACAACACATCCAGCACAGCTAGATGGATTCCATGTGCAAAACATAGTTGCTGCTTACATTTTATGAGACTACCCACTTTTTTCGTAACACTTGCACCATCTGTTGTTATGGAAACAATATCACTATCTAAACCGATGTTAAAACCCTCTAATCTTTGTGTCAACAAACTAACGCACTTTTCGGCCAGCATGGAATCCGAAATTCGCATTAGTCCAATATTCCAAACTGTTC